>KZ067232.1:127347-138915 GCA_002091845.1 Anopheles cracens | reverse complement strand
GGATTCTGTGTGCAGGTATCAAAAGCGTTTTAAATTATTGGAAAACAATAGCCAACTACTGGAGTACTGGAGAGTACGTTCTGGTACTTTGCCTTTGCCTAACAATGACGATATTTATATCTTAAAACGCTGACTCAACGATAAAATCTCCACGCGCGTTGTTGCGATATGGAATGTGTTATTCTTTAAGCATCTCGCACCCGAGGAGGACGAGGGCTCCACGTGAACTTGAGCAACGCCGCGAAGGTGTGGCTAACGACGCACACGAAAAGGCACAAAATCAATATTTAACTAACTCGCGCACCGAAGATAACAATAAACTCGACAAATAATTACCGTTGCGCTTCCGAATAATTGCCTAAATGATCGCTGGAGCGCTTAAAGCGTGTTACCACGTACCCGTGCTCACGAAGGAGCTGGTAAGTTCTTTGGAGGGGTACGGCCGCCTGCCAAAACTTCCCCATACCCCAGTTCGATTCCGGTCCGTTGGTGCGCCTTCCCCGTTGACCAGCCGCGGTGAGTGCGAAAACACAAGCAAACCCAAATGGTTTGTTCGTTTTTTGCAAGATTTGTATTCTCCGCATGGGCGCGAGTGGCAGGCACAGCCAGCAGCAGCACACCACACCCAGGGTGTTCATCTCCATCTCGTCAGGAAAACAAACAAATAGGAACGTGAACCACCGTAAACCCGCATATAATTCGTTTCGATGCGTTCCGCAGACCTATCGCGCGCACCGAAGCCAAAGCACGGCAAAAATCGTTTCTTTTGCATACTCCATCATCATGTCATGCTTCCGCGAGCGGATGGAGCCAGCCGAGTTCGAATGCCACAATCATGTTCAAGTTCCTCCGCGCAACTCCGCCGGCGGTTGAGGTAGTGGAGAAACCCCATTATCGACGGACGTGAAGGGAGGGGGATGATGTTTTGGTGCGACTTTCCGGTGATGGTTCCTCTGTCAGTAGCTCGAGCGCAGCGCGCACCCAGAGCTAGGCGGAGAAAACGAGAAAAATGCACTTCCACACTAGCATCACACCATCATCCCCTCGACGGGGCGACGACAACAATGGGTGTAATGAATGCGCCAAATTGTACGAATGCCCCCTGCGAGCGTGTGCTCTCCGGCGATGAACTTTCTAAATTAGTTTGAACCGGGCGCGAACTACGTTTGATTTGGTTCAGATAGTGTGTCCCAAGATCGTTGTGTTGTGTCGCGGAAGAATTGTGCGAACGAAGACAAATAGACACACACACACACATTCAGTCCATTTTCCTTTTTCTCAGCATGCTTTCACACCATCCTCCTTTGCCGGGGCGTTGCCGTTGGAATGTTTGCGAGCTTACCCTCTTCGGCAGCTGTTTTGAGTGATTTACATAGTGCGTTTTTTTCCTTTTCGACTAGCTCCTTCATGCTGGCAACTTTCCGGTCGATTGCACTATGAGAAAAAGCATTGTTCGTGCAGCAAATTAGATGGGCAATTCCGAGTGCATACCGCGTCGTGCTCGGAAGTATGATACGGCGCATGGAATTCTTATCGCTTATACCATTTTCTAATGTTAGAAAAACACACAGGAATAAAAGGTTCTTCCCTTTGGCATCTTTTGATAGAATAAATCACTATTAGTACAATCAAAAACAGGCATTTTCGTACACTGAAATGATAATAAAGTGTCTCGAGTGACAAGTGATCACCCAGCCAATGGTTGATGCAGATCGCTTTCAATTGCTTTGAGTTTAAACATACTTTTGACAAAGTTTAACATTACTATAAACAATTATACTGACAAAGATCAATTCTTTTTTTTCTTCATTGAAGGTTGATCGTACGATCCATGCAAGGAACGGATGAATTATTATTCAATATCTCCCGAAACGCGCCTTCAACAGTTCATTCAATCATATGACAAAATTTTATCAACAAAAGTTGCGAAATGGATCTGCTCTCATAGTCTAACCACTTAATTTACTGCTCATGTTGAAACTCAATACTGGGAACATGCAAATAGCCAGCAAAATCATTGTTTCCTTTAAGAAAAGCGGGAGATGTACATTCGAAATCATTTGACAATGCCTAATGCCAACCACTAAATGTTGAAATGTTTATTTCGCCGTTCTTTCTATCTGATCGTAACACAATGCACTTTTGTTTCCCCCCTCAATGATGATATTTAATTAATTCGAGCGGAAACTACAAGTACAGTAAATCTAAGAAAATGTATTCCTGCTAAAAACGTGCATGAAATAGTGTGACCATCTCGGCATCTGCACCTCCGCACGTCCACCACAACGATATGCACCGGGGCTGATCGAAATACGAAAAACACTAAACACGTCGACGCTCGCTCTCTCTCTTGCTTTTCTGCGTCCCGTGCTCCACCTCGTATTTTTCATTCATTTTTCTGCTAATCGAACAGCTCCCTCCCGAAGCGGTACGCTCTGGACACGGGCAGCATAAATACCTCGACCAGGAAAGCAGCATAATGTTCCACGCGGAGCAGATTCCCGATCGCATCGGCGGGCGGAATGTGCAGCTCGGAGAGCCACTGCGAGGATTGGCGAGGAAAAACAAACAGAACCGATAGAATTGAAGAAAATTTATGATATCAGCAACTGGCGATCTTCGCGTGAGTCGTTTCGATGGGAGGCAGGCAAATTCGGAGGAGTCGGCTGGTCCGGTGGGGGAAGAACCTGGCCTCGACTGACCGACGGGCGTTCACGGGGCACCAGCTCCCGAGAAGATTCGATGAGCCGGTGGAGGATTGATAAGTGCTTGCAACAAATAAGTGAGCACAAATGTTTTATGGCAAGGCAAGTTTAATATAATACCTAAAAGCGCGCCGAGACACAAAATTGATTCCAAATGTTGTTCACAATTCATTTCAATTTTCAAAAACAAACTTTTCAATCCTTAAGATTGATCTGTTTGAGCTCGTTAGGGTTATACGGTCGGCTCCACCGACGAAACGGAAGATGGAAGAAGGAGAGAGCCACCGGAACAAATTCTTCGCGTGAGCCCCCCGTCAGAACGGTTGGCCGCCGGCTGGGCTTGTTTGCATTTTGAGCACAATTTCCGTCCCTTCTCTCGCAGAAACCAGAAGCACGCCACAGCGCAGCGATTGGCTACGGATGAATCCCCGCGCGCACCAGGTCTCGCTCGTGGTGTCGTGGATAATCTGCTAATGAGATGGCCGGCCAACCGACTGGAGGGGCGGCGGCAAGCGACGCTGATCCAGTAACATCTTCCCGAGTTTCATGGTCCACACAGATTCGCGGAACGTTTGATTTAATTAGGCTCACTTTAATTCTGGGTAGCCGGGTGCCATTTCTCGTGTGCATACAACACCGCATTTAATTACCAGGCACGAGCAGAGCGCGTGGGGTTGTGTGGGTTGATTTCGGCAATCGATTTTGGTGCTTTATGATTCGCTCTTCTTGGTTGTGGAGTTTGCAAGACGTCAATTTTTAAGATAGTCAACTCGTGCAGCTTATGGTATAAACGACTGGTAGATGAGTTTTCGATGGTTTTTGGTCTTTCAATTTGGGTGACTTCGAGATCTTCGAGAGAGACAAAAAGAATTAGCGCAAATGAAGGGAGGACTGTCCGGAATGTGCATCTTAGAGATGATTTCTATCTTGGATACTATATGTAGGAGCCTTCGTTGCATATTCAAGAAACAACAAAACGATGCTGCAAAACATACCTCTTAAAGTTGACAATCCGATGGCTGCGCTGCATACGCGCGTGTACGAGACGCACGACGGGGACGTTTTGTAAGGGCCGCCCAGGCTCCGCCAGGTTCAAACGCGTGTTATGCTGAGCGATTGCTTCATCCTGCTGTTCATGACACCGTCGCGCTCGCTACGGTTGAGTGATTTTTCCGGAACTACTAGAAGGAGACAGAAAACATCGCAAAATGAGGACCGACGGGCTAACTACCTCCTCCAAAGCGGAGCAAACGGGGCCCAAAAAAAGGGTTGAAAAATTAGTTCAGCTCATTAGAACTGTAAATTTGTGCTCGTTAAATTTTCGTTTCGTCAAGTAGCTCTGGAAATGCTTCGCCGGTTGGTGCGCGGCGAGGCGCGCGTGTGGATGCTGAAGCATTGCCCTCCTGCCCCCACCACCCGTAGCAGCATGTGGCACTGATTTTGTTTGGTTGTTGCCTTTTCGCTTTTGTTTAATTCCACGGTTTCCACCACGGCGTTTAGGAAAACGGGGGGCTGAAACAATAACAAATACACTTCTTTTCCACCAACAGGAGCGCACTTTTTCGGTTCGCTTGCGTCGGCGAGAGGAGGTGTAACTGCGATGAATTTATTCTCCCCTTCTTGCCAGGTGTCTAGATCTTGCCTGCTGCGTTCACGAACTTTAGTGCCAATTGGTAGGCAGAAGGTGTACGCAAACCAGCGCATGATTGAAATTGAATTAAAATATCTCCAAATTGAAATTCATCGACGGGCGAACCTAACAGCGAACAAAACGAGCATAAACAAACACGTTCACGAAACTATACAGAATGAATATTTTGTGCCCGAACCCGATTGATTGGACGAATTCAACTAAAGACCATCACGAAAGGAAAGGAAGACATCCAGCCAACGATCAAGAATTCAAACATTTGCAAATCAATCGAACTCGGGATACGTTTGTGGCGCAAGAAGGAAGTCGATGTGTTTCGTGTCTCAGGCATAGAACGTACATCATCATGATCGGTCGGTTTTATAGTTGCTCTTTATGCAGAAAACCGTATCTTTGATGCGCAATGTGATTGAATTATAAATTTAACGCCAAACAATTTGTATGTGCTTCAGTTTTTAGTTTGGAAGGGTTTTTTCGGTATATCTAGCACACTGAAAGTTTACTCTTAAGGCAACAAAAAAGCTAGCCTAAGTTCAATCCATCAGTGGTACTTAAATTTTTGCTAATAAAAAATGACATGCTCCAGTTTCCGTTTCGCGCAGTTCGTTGCACAATTAAGACTAGAGGAGGCAAAAGTGCACTGAACGGTATTATTCTAGTCTGCACTTCTACCTCCTGTGTTCCAAGGTTCTCCCTGGTGTTCTTCGGGATGCGCTATCTATCTCGCGTTCAGCCGTTGCCTCTGCATCTTCATTTGAATATTCATGCCTTGGCTGATGTTGATTGCGATGCCGCAAGACCGCCCTGTACCCGTCGTGACCCGATTGAAACCCGGGAATTCTACACACGGAACGGATGCAGGTTCTCCTGGATCCAATGCCGACAATAGGACGTTTTCAAACACTCGAAATATTCTGTTTTGGTCGGTTATTGTTTTTTTGTGTGTGTGCCAGCACTATGCTTCGCTCCGGTCCACAATATGCAGCAGAGAAGCAACATTGTGAGAATGTAAAACAACCGAAATATAAGGAAGTGGTGTATTTTTTACTTTATTCTCGTCAATTTTCTCCATGATAGCCAACAGTCGGCCCCGACAATAGCCGGCCAAAGTTCAAAGAGGTCATTTGCATTTTCAACATAGGACAAGTTTTGTACGCCTGCCGTTGGAATGATTTGCATGTTGCGAGGAACATCTTTCCAGCTGGCGATATTGATGGAGTACATTTCGAAACAGTGATAAAGATTTATTATACACCTTTCAAGTATCTAGATCCAAATGCGTTTTGGGAGAGGTGAACTACCATATAGACAATAAGTATACTGTAATTCGCTTATAGCGTCAGGTTGCAATGTATTTCAAGAGATAGTTACTGTGTTCTTCCAAGGATTAAACCTTTAACCATTTTATGAATATAAAACAAAACATAGAAGGTGTACGCAAACCAGCGCATGATTGAAATTGAATTAAAATATCTCCAAATTGAAATTCATCGACGGGCGAACCTAAAAGCGAACAAAACGGGCATAAACAAACACGTTCACGAAACGATGCAGAATGAATATTTTGTGCCCGAACCCGATTGATTGGACGAATTCAACTAAAGACCATCACGAAAGGAAAGGAAGACATCCGTTTTTTTCAAAACAATGCATACATTTTCCAACAATTTTTCGTCGACTGCACAAAAAGCGAAGCAACAGAAACAAAACACACTCACGCAATAACGTACGCACAGCTGCTGCTGAAGATATGCGTGTGAATATGCGCTGTAAAACAAAGCCAGTTAAAATCCGTAGCTTCTTATTCTATCGAAGAACCCTGCATCACTTGCATGTGCATTTCCGATGCACTGGAAAGAAGAACACGAATCTCTCTGCTTTCTTTGTAGACGCGAACCGGGCAAGTGTGTTGTTTGGCTCCCAAAAAAGAGCAAAGTACGACTTTTTTCAAACAATCTTAAACTCAGCAGCACGCGCGACCACGACCTCCTTCGTCCGGTTTTTTTCTTCAACTGACAGAAGAAGTAGAAGCTCAACAACAACAAATGTCAACGCTGTCAAATCTGGAAATCTGGATCGTATAGCCTTCACTGTGCAACGCGTGCGACCGAGAGGACCGAGGAACAGCGAGAGCCAGAGCGAGGTGCAAGAAAACAATCCTCCTTACAAACGCAAGCGAGCATCACCGGAGTAGGATAGGGCAGCTCGACGCCAGAAAGAGATGCGGATGTTGCCCGAAGAATCCTCGTTCACTCACACAATCACACTATGGATGGGTGCGAATATGTGTGCGTGTTGAGCATGCTCAAAGCATTGCAGGGTTGGTGTATCTGTTTCGCAGTATTTGTATACGCTTTGTTGTTAAGTTAAGCTTTGTTAAGTTTCTGTTTATCAGGGGTATTAGTTTTTGTTTAGGTAGGGTTATTAATCAATATCGACACATATACGAGCGACTCGAGCACAAGTTGCCTAGTACCGGAGGAAAGACGCGTAAAAATGCAAAATACACACACACACACTAGTATTTTTCGACTACACCACCGTTCTTCTAGTGTTTTTTTGACCGAGCGATAACGAGTGCGACTGCGAGGAGGACGACCGTCGCTTGGTTCACTTGCTCGGACCGTGCTTCCATTTCAAGGAAAACGTCGCTTTAACTCAAACTTTTCACCACTTCCAGCTCGTGCAATTCACGCCTCCGTCTCACTCACCTACGACATCACGCGCTCTCCGTACGCTCTTGGCGTTCACCACCGCGCACAAGCACTCTCAAACATTCTCGGGTTGAAAACAACTTGCGTTCAATTCACTTCGCACCCGATATTATTCACCTGGCACAAGCACGCACGATTCACAACGCAGTAACGGACGCGTTAAGCCGCACTTCACCGCGAACTCGACGGCAGTTCGGAAAAGATGGATTTCTTCAACATTCACCACGTAAAACTCTTCTCGGCTGCAAGTGAAGCGCCCTGATATTCGAGCGCAGCGAAAGCGTTGTGTGATAGTGATGAATTTTCCATCGATGAATGTTTTTTTGGATCCTTTGCAAACCAGCCGTATTTTTATATGAGCAGCAACAACTAACTTCACCGATACAATTCACTTCACCCGGCTCCAATTTGTATTATGAATGTTGCCTACTATGATTTCAACTGTTTATTTGTGAATCATCGAGAAAATTGAAAGGACATTTGTGCAATTTCCACTACCACAGCTTGGGAAACACTCTGCAAATGCTACTTCCTGTTTGTAATCCTTCAGGATAGTTATAAACTCTACACCCACAGGCACGTTTTTCAGCAGATTTATATGTTTGGTCACGGAACACGGAAAAACGACTTGGAAAACCCCCAGCGGCAGCCGTGTTGTTGCTGCCGTTTCTTTCGCATTGCTTCAGAGTGTGTGTGCTTTGTTGACATTACGCCGAAGCAAGCCCGATTTCTAGTGCCCATCACGTACACAGTGGCATTTTCTTCCAGGGTTTCTCATTTCATCGCACGCACTACTGCCTTTGGGCATTGTATGTTTTTCCGTCTTCTTCATGTGATAAGGTAGGAAAGGATGTTGTAATAAAATCCATATGAGATCCTTCCTTATCTGAACTTGGTCATGAAGGGCAATAAACAGTGTTACCCTTTCTGTAGCTTCAATAGTTTTTCCAACCAGTGAATAACACTAGCTAAAAGGTGCAATGCGTTTAACATTTCTGAAAACCCAAACACCTAGGTGTGTCAAATGTATTTTCGCCTCAACACCGATTCAGATCGGCCAGTTTAATTGATTCAAGCAGCTTGTACAACCAGAGACACGTAGATTTCATACTGGTAATGTAAAACAAAAAATCACTTTTCGAGCATTAGCATACCACAAACACAACCAAGTTAAGTTGTTCCCTGAGCCCTCATGTTTCTCGTATCACCGTTTGGCATCATTCTTTCGTGCTTAGCACACGTTCGTCTGGAACAAATAATTTCCACACTGTTGCTCGTACCGGAGACATCGCTCCACCGGAGAGATTCATCTGCGTAGCCGGACACCACGCTGCGATGGTAGAAACATACAGCAAACGGCATGTGACTTGCGGTGACGGCTGCGGGGATGAAGGAACCCAAAATAAGGTAGATAGAACAGAACCACAGCAGCAACAACAACAGCAAAAAGAGTCGAAGAAACAAGTCGAAATCATGATAAACCATAATATATGACCCTACTGATCGATTGGACTGATCGAAGATGGATCGGAACGGAATGAGTCCACGAAACGTGCATGGAAGCGAAGGAGGGAAAGAAGAAACAACCACTACAACGCCGGGGAGGAAGAAAATCATGTTCGAAATTAAACAAACAAAACGCAATCTCCAATTCCATTCCGCAGCACGTCGGGCAGGCGTTGGAGCGCGCGCGCGCGAGAGCGGGACATGCATGGTGGCATGGTGGGCAGAGCTGAACCCTGTGGTCAGCATGGTGGCGCACCGTTTGTTGCATGTGTTGGTGTTTGTTTTAGAGCGTCATGCGTGTTATAGCAGTTGAATCTTTTTTTTTGGATTAGTTGCCTAACCGATGAGCAATGGGAAAGGGAAAGCAAAGTTGCGAAAGCTATCAATTTCACAGCGACTTTCATCTTATCGCTGAGCTGCGCTGAGAAACACTTTTCTCAGCTTCTTGGGAATGCAAAATGGCAGCATTCATAACACAACACTACCGAAAAGACATCGCCATCGTGCGGTTGGCATATGCGTGCTGAGGAGTCCCAGTGCGGGTCCCATCAATCATTGGCCACAATCTCGGCAGGATCTCTTCGGGGTGGTTTCGGTGAGCTGGAAAGTTCCCAAAAGTTCCAATGCGCGTGAGGTGTTTTAGTCACGGGGGGGTTCGTGCTGTTTTTGGTGGTACCGTGTCGGAGTATTTCGGCAGGGGTGGCTGGATTTGGGTTTGATTTGACTTAGCAGGGTGTTCGGAATGGGGCAATTTGTTTCGATCTCCGCGCGGTTTCTGGACGCAACGGTTGGCGTTCGTTGTACGCTATCGACAAGTTTAGATCAAACAAACCGAAGACCGAGCACCGACCCACGCTTTGTTGATGGTGCCTTGCGAGCTTCGCACCGAAAGCTTGCTGGGCTGGTAGTGGAATCTCCATTCACACAAAGTGCTGCCCGTTGTATGCGCGTGCGCTTGCGGGGATTCTCCGTGGTGTACCGGCGGCATCACGACCCGAAAGTTAAACGGTAGAAGAAAAATGAATCCAGAAATGGTTGGCTGATTAGGTCTGTTTTGCCTGGCCGGCCGCGCGACCAAGGTAAACGACGTGACGGGTCTGCTTTGACTGACAGGTTTTCGATCATATAACGCTGCGTTCTTCGGACAGGACCGCACGCAGCTCCCGTACATCAATCTTTGCATATTGTTTGTTTTGAATTAATTAATATGCCGAAACACGAACTTGTTTCTGATTGGAGAATGTAAAAAGACATGCCAATTCGATAAAAGCCGGTGGGAGACTTTATAGTTTGCGCGCAATAAAATGCAAAGCATATCTGCTTGTAGGGGCGTATTTTGAATGGTAGAATGTTGGAAAAGGCTGGCAAAAAGTAATCTTAGTTGTTTACAGTGGGAAGTTTTATATACATTCATAAAAATGTATTAGCATAATTAATTGAAAATGCAATACTATTACCAATGTTCCGCACGAAATGCTAATTCGACGATGTTTTGACGAGTATGTACTTATTAATAATATTTACTATTGACTGAGTGTCGTACCTTTTGTTTAAGATCCTTTCTGAACGCAGTCATCCATGAAATCACCGAAATTCTGGAATGAGATGAGAAAAGTACAACCAATTGGATTAGTTGCCTAACCGATGAGCAATGGGAAAGGGAAAGCAAAGTTGCGAAAGCTATCAATTTCACAGCGACTTTCATCTTATCGCTGAGCTGCCCCGAACGCAAACACTTTTCTCAGCTTCTTGGGAATGCAAAATGGCAGCATTCATAACACAACACTACCGAAAAGACATCGCCATCGTGCGGTTGGCATATGCGTGCTGAGGAGTCCCAGTGCGGGTCCCATCAATCATTGGCCACAATCTCGGCAGGATCTCTTCGGGGTGGTTTCGGTGAGCTGGAAAGTTCCCAAAAGTTCCAATGCGCGTGAGGTGTTTTAGTCACGGGGGGGTTCGTGCTGTTTTTGGTGGTACCGTGTCGGAGTATTTCGGCAGGGGTGGCTGGATTTGGGTTTGATTTGACTTAGCAGGGTGTTCGGAATGGGGCAATTTGTTTCGATCTCCGCGCGGTTTCTGAACGCAACGGTTGGCGTTCGTTGTACGCTATCGACAAGTTTAGATCAAACAAACCGAAGACCGAGCACCGACCCACGCTTTGTTGATGGTGCCTTGCGAGCTTCGCACCGAAAGCTTGCTGGGCTGGTAGTGGAATCTCCATTCACACAAAGTGCTGCCCGTTGTATGCGCGTGCGCTTGCGGGGATTCTCCGTGGTGTACCGGCGGCATCACGACCCGAAAGTTAAACGGTAGAAGAAAAATGAATCCAGAAATGGTTGGCTGATTAGGTCTGTTTTGCCTGGCCGGCCGCGCGACCAAGGTAAACGACGTGACGGGTCTGCTTTGACTGACAGGTTTTCGATCATATAACGCTGCGTTCTTCGGACAGGACCGCACGCAGCTCCCGTACATCAATCTTTGCATATTGTTTGTTTTGAATTAATTAATATGCCGAAACACGAACTTGTTTCTGATTGGAGAATGTAAAAAGACATGCCAATTCGATAAAAGCCGGTGGGAGACTTTATAGTTTGCGCGCAATAAAATGCAAAGCATATCTGCTCGTAGGGGCGTATTTTGAATGGTAGAATGTTGGAAAAGGCTGGCAAAAAGTAATCTTAGTTGTTTACAGTGGGAAGTTTTATATACATTCATAAAAATGTATTAGCATAATTAATTGAAAATGCAATACTATTACCAATGTTCCGAGGAAAAAAGTTTTTGCATTTTTCTCAGTTCACCCTACCAATTCGTAGAGGCATTGCTATTTTGGGGTTTTTGTCAACCTCAACGTTTGTTAAGTAAACTAACTGTCCTGCGTACACAATAATAAGACTTCTCTTTATATTTTCAATTAAAAAAGGGGAACCGTGTGCTTCCCGATGCATAGTAGTCGCTGAAGATCATCTAATGCTCTACAACTTATACT
>KZ067232.1:104172-124681 GCA_002091845.1 Anopheles cracens | reverse complement strand
CGCCTAGTTAACGATCCAGTAAACATCGATCGTCCGTGGGTAATTAGGGCCATCGATTTCAGCCGTTTTTGCGGAAGTAGCCGATTTTTCTTACTACTGGCAAGGCTGCATGCTGCAGCGAAAAACGCTCGGCACAAGTATTTTACTTTTCCCGGTATCACTATGTGAGTTTAGATGAACGAGAGGCGCTGAGAGATCGTTATATGTTTTACAATGCAGCTGAAGGATACGCAAAGTGTTTCCATTAAATTAATACAACTAATTTCACAATTCAAACGATGACTGCATAACTAATCGGGTAAGGGAAGTTATCTTTGATAAAGTATTCATCACACATACTAAATTTTTAATACCACCAACAGTTCCACCAGTCCTTAATCTTGAAGAGTATGAAAATATGCATAAAAAAATCTAACATCTTTGTGTTGCCCTTTACATACGCATACATTTCGATACAAAGCCAGTTTGCTGGAAAATTGAAGATCACACAAAATGTCACCGCAACCAACTGGCTGGCTGATGACGGATTCGCAAAAACCGAACCGTCTACAGCGCTGAAAGGTCGTCCGCCCGAACATAACTGCGCAGCCCGCAACACGTACGCATTCCAATTATGTTTCCATCATCGTCAAGCGACTGTCGGGGAAAGTGCCCGAACATAACTGCGCAGCCCGCAACACGTACGCATTCCAATTATGTTTCCATCATCGTCAAGCGACTGTCGGGGAAAGTGATACCGTTGCGCGCTAGGTTACGGCGGAGTTTTCCATGGTGCCCGGGAATCGGTTTTTGGTGACATGGTTTCGACAAGAACACGTGGTTTCAGAGGACATTTTTCATAAATATTTATAGATTGCAATATTTCAACCCAACCGTCGGCTACGCACGGCAGGGCTGTCGGGATGCGAGGAGAAGGTGGCAGCGAGTGGGGGATTCAGTGTGTTTCGTCTCGGCTACATATTTTCCGAGTCCGGCATCTAACGGTTATAACGGCTTTGTTTGTGAACTACACCTCAGACGAGCGT
Organism: Anopheles cracens; assembly: GCA_002091845.1. Taxonomy (NCBI): domain Eukaryota; kingdom Metazoa; phylum Arthropoda; class Insecta; order Diptera; family Culicidae; genus Anopheles; species Anopheles cracens. The sequence goes on along the minus strand of KZ067232.1, from coordinate 123,656 downwards.
CAGAGGGCTGTCAAACCGAGGGAGCGGATCCTGCCGAGGACCTTCGATGCGTAACTTCATTTACTGCGTGTGTATTTTTCCGAGATTTCACCCGCACCCCGACAAAGAAAAACTGGCCGAAGAACCGCTGCACGCCTACGTCCCATTGACAGAGAGTAGTTAGGAGCGGTGTGTATCAAGGCGCGGACGGAGTCTGCGGAAGAGAGGCGTATTTAAGGTGCAAGTGTAGGGTAAAATGAATATTTATGAGACAGTGATGACGATCCGTAATAATGTTGGCTGTACACACGGATCTCCCTGCCCCGAACAGATGCTGAGGTTGAGAAAGTTGAATTGGAAATCAACACAAGTGAAGAGGAAAACTAAACAAAAGGAAGGAAAAGCTGGAGATTATGCTGATTCTTGCAGTGTTATTGGAGGCAACAGAAACGGACGCCTTTCAGTATCGATATACTTTTGCTCTTTTGATAAAATTGGTGAAACTAGTGATTGATCGACCTTCGTGTGACGATCATTTTGAAAATATTGGAACTGTTTTGTTTGATATATGGTTTAGGTACAAATTAAAACTCAGATTTATGTAGGCGCTGATATGGCTTGAAGATGCAATAAATAATGCAATAAACGAGCCTTCTTCAGAAATGATAAGTTAATTGATTATTCTCACTCTGATTAGTGAATTCCTACTAGTTCTATTATTAACCTGTATCAGTGCAAAAAAACGATTCTCCTTAATGTATAGCATTATATTAAACAGGAGCTGTACCGTATGATGCGATTTGCCCGACGACCTTAAAGATTCGAAAACAGGTCGTGTGGCATGGACGTACGCTTGAAAATAAAAGTAGGAGGTGGCGATAATCTGACATAAAAACGTGCGAACGTCACTATCAAGACAATGTCAAACATCTCGAATGGATTGTTTGGCTGCTGCTTGCCACGCATCCGTACCGAGTGGTGATACCTTATCAACGGGGCTTGGCAGATGGGGTCAACAGAGCTGTATGAAAATAAAATATTGTACATCGGACGTGCTGCCCATTGCAGTACTGAACGCCATCGAACACCCAAGAAGCAGCGTGTCTCAAGGACACACCAAACACTCATATGTTGTGTCGATTTGGACGCCTCTGAACGGCGTATTGTCAACACTGATCAGATGAAAACGGGAGAAACAGTCGAGAGTACGATGTAAACTTAATGTATGTTTTACAGTTGGTTAGAAAACAATTTCTGTTCTTGAAAATTACATCATTTCATGGAAATCCTGCTTGCGTATGTTTCTTGTGATGTTGAGTTGAGTTTTCCAAGGGATAAGGGACATCATTCATGAGTTCGCTGTCGTCCTCTGACAGGAAAGCTACTGCATAATACTGAGCTCCACGATGGAATGACCTCCCAAAGTAAGTAAGTTTATTCAATTCATCGCAATTTTTCTGTTATTTAACGAATTGAGTATATAGTATTTAATTAGAATCTGTTTACCGATCCCAATACTATGGTGTTTGTGTTTTTTGGGGTTTATTATCTAGCAACTTTTGGGTCTGTTATTTCCTCCACCACCTTAAATCAAATTCGATTGGATCGATTGAAACTGTATATAAAGTGTTGGTTAAGCAATGTAAGTAAACGGCGGAATAATCCAGTTCCATATTTCCACGCTGCGTAGTCTACACCACATTCTTACTCACTGTCAGCAGCACCAGATGGTGTCATGGTGCCTCGTAAGCTGGATTTTGTCGTGCCTGCCACTGATGATGATAAATTACATTTAATTTCGATCAGTACTAGATTTTGCCTAGATTCTGACGGTTCGTTTCGCAGCCGGATCGCGGAGGCGACGGGTCAGGGGCGTGTACGAGCGGAGCGGATCGTCGTCTGACAACTGCTGCCAAGAAGATTGAGTATGTTAGTCTTGCCCGCTCGTATACCCACGTTCTCCGAAACTAACCGACGGTGAGCGGGAGAAATTTTGAGACCCGGAAATTTCAATAGCAAATTATGCTGTGCCGACGCAGGTTTGGGGTCCTTCCATTTTCTCCCTTGATGCATGATTTCGTTTCAGATCGTTATGTGAGTGAGGAACGGGTACGTGGTAAGTCACATCATGCGAAACGCTTCCGAGCTTCTATCGGGTGATCAATCAATTAAATTCAATTACTTTCTGACACTTTTCCTGCATCGTTTTAATGGCAAGGCACTACACCCAAGCGGAAGGAATGATGTTGCTGATTGCTCCAGCCGAATGTAATCCGGCGGTATAAGTCCATGAATGGATTGCAATTAAGTAGAAATGAATGACGAAGATTCTTCTTTTCTATTGCCAGTAGCGAAAAGCGTCGTTATGGTGATTTCCTTATAAATCTACTTGTTTGAAACAATCATTGTTATATTTAGGTTATGTTTTACTATGTATGTTTCATAGTTACTCTGTTTACAGAAGTTGTACACTGTCATGAGTTCGCTGTCGTCCTCTGACAGGAAAGCTACTGCATAATACTGAGCTCCACGATGGAATGACCTCCCAAAGTAAGTAAGTTTATTCAATTCATCGCAATTTTTCTGTTATTTAACGAATTGAGTATATAGTATTTAATTAGAATCTGTTTACCGATCCCAATACTATGGTGTTTGTGTTTTTTGGGGTTTATTATCTAGCAACTTTTGGGTCTGTTATTTCCTCACTTATCTACAATATTCTTTCTTCTATTTGAGCATTGCGTTACCTCACTTTACCCAGCTCTCCAGTGTCGGTTCCTTTCCATCTTCACTGGTTTTTACTGTGTGTTTTGTTGGGTTACGCCGGAACGAACCACGGCAAACAGTCTGCGCGCATTCGTTTCCATAATGTACCGATCGATTTCCCTTAATAGCTGTTGGTAAATAATTTATGTCACGGAAATGTTAAAAATGTTTTCAATATGGCGCTTTAGACAGAATGCTGTGGTGGTTTGGATTCACAAGTTGAGTGAATTGAACATTTTACTTAGAACCACGTTGTTTTGCGAACACTAATTCATAACATTTTCCTCGTTGATGCTTTAGTCAATTCATTTAAATCAACGTTTGCACGTAGATTCACATTTTTCGCTACTGGTCATAACTGACACTGAGCAACAGCATAGCACCACCTTAAATCAAATTCGATTGGATCGATTGAAACTGTATATAAAGTGTTGGTTAAGCAATGTAAGTAAACGGCGGAATGAGTGACAGGGATAAAACGCTGAAGGAAATATTAATTACTAAAACGCCGTCACGTGCTGGCCAGCTGCAACGCTTTGCTTTCCCCGAGTGCTTGAAGCGCTGTTAGAATCGCTGATAAAACCTTCCATTCTTCGCCGTTCGTATCCCATCAGGCTGTTGACGCGTCGCGACAGCGCGCTGATGCAATGAGCGTTGAAAGACTTTGATTATATAGGATGAATTGTTTATAATTTCATATCGTGACTCATAAAACCGACCATGGTTTCAGCGGCTCGGCGTTGATGGGTTGGCGTTGACCTGATTTATCTGTCGTCTCGGGATGACAAGCTGCCGAGCGTCCACCCATACGCCGGCCCCACGGTGTGAAGCGCACGAACGAGTGTAAAGGAAGCATCGAACAGGATACAGCTGCAAATTGTGGTACATCAGCGACAGAAACGCATAATCCGAAGGGACTGGGCAGTCGTGCATACACACTCGTGTTCCGTTTTGGCTGGCGCGCGGATTTAACAAGCACATTGCCCGGTACTGCACTTAACAAGCACTGGCTTGAGCTAATCAAGTTGCTACTTCTCATGCTGCTTGATTGTACGAACGCCGGACAGCAATTTTGCACCGAACGCATATGATAATTGGTAGGTCGCACAGGAACTTTTAACGATTTGCCAACATGGGTGGTCGGTCAATCAAGAATGGAAATTTGAGTGCGGTAATTTGCTTGGTTTTATCAAACTCTTCTTGTTTACAATGCATTTTGCGGCATTGGGACATTCAAGGGAAATGAATTGATTATACAATATAAGCTCAGATAGTGAGTTAGTTGTTGTGAGATGGCATCAAATTATTGACACATAAAATAGGTCATTCAACACATCGGTTCCTGAAGGTGTGCTACGAATGCGAATCTATTGCTATTATACCAACGACGTACTTCATTCATTTCTTAGCAGCAAAAGTTTGGTTTGGAAATGCCAGAGTGTAGTATAAGAAGCCGCTTCGGTGTAGCTCACGTAGCCATCGGACACGCAAGCATTTCAATTTGTTTATGCTACACCCCACCGCAAGCCAAACGATACGCTAGGGTATTTTTTGCATTTGACATTCGCCGGAAATGTTTTGCTGGACGAATCCACTTTACCCAGCTCTCCAGTGTCGGTTCCTTTCCATCTTCACTGGTTTTTACTGTGTGTTTTGTTGGGTTACGCCGGAACGAACCACGGCAAACAGTCTGCGCGCATTCGTTTCCATAATGTACCGATCGATTTCCCTTAATAGCTGTTGGTAAATAATTTATGTCACGGAAATGTTAAAAATGTTTTCAATATGGCGCTTTAGACAGAATGCTGTGGTGGTTTGGATTCACAAGTTGAGTGAATTGAACATTTTACTTAGAACCACGTTGTTTTGCGAACACTAATTCATAACAATTTTCGCGTTGATGCTTTAGTTAATTCATTTAAATCAACGTTTGCACGTAGATTCACATTTTTCGCTACTGGTCATAACTGACACTGAGCAACAGCATAGCACCACCTTAAATCAAATTCGATTGGATCGATTGAAACTGTATATAAAGTGTTGGTTAAGCAATGTAAGTAAACGGCGGAATAATCCAGTTCCATATTTCCACGCTGCGTAGTCTACACCACATTCTTACTCACTGTCAGCAGCACCAGATGGTGTCATGGTGCCTCGTAAGCTGGATTTTGTCGTGCCTGCCACTGATGATGATAAATTACATTTAATTTCGATCAGTACTAGATTTTGCCTAGATTCTGACGGTTCGTTTCGCAGCCGGATCGCGGAGGCGACGGGTCAGGGGCGTGTACGAGCGGAGCGGATCGTCGTCTGACAACTGCTGCCAAGAAGATTGAGTATGTTAGTCTTGCCCGCTCGTATACCCACGTTCTCCGAAACTAACCGACGGTGAGCGGGAGAAATTTTGAGACCCGGAAATTTCAATAGCAAATTATGCTGTGCCGACGCAGGTTTGGGGTCCTTCCATTTTCTCCCTTGATGCATGATTTCGTTTCAGATCGTTATGTGAGTGAGGAACGGGTACGTGGTAAGTCACATCATGCGAAACGCTTCCGAGCTTCTATCGGGTGATCAATCAATTAAATTCAATTACTTTCTGACACTTTTCCTGCATCGTTTTAATGGCAAGGCACTACACCCAAGCGGAAGGAATGATGTTGCTGATTGCTCCAGCCGAATGTAATCCGGCGGTATAAGTCCATGAATGGATTGCAATTAAGTAGAAATGAATGACGAAGATTCTTCTTTTCTATTGCCAGTAGCGAAAAGCGTCGTTATGGTGATTTCCTTATAAATCTACTTGTTTGAAACAATCATTGTTATATTTAGGTTATGTTTTACTATGTATGTTTCATAGTTACTCTGTTTACAGAAGTTGTACACTGTCATGAGTTCGCTGTCGTCCTCTGACAGGAAAGCTACTGCATAATACTGAGCTCCACGATGGAATGACCTCCCAAAGTAAGAAAGTTTATTCAGTTCATCGCAATTTTTCTGTTATTTAACGAATTGAGTATATAGTATTTAATTAGAGTCTGTTTACCGATCCCAATACTATGGTGTTTGTGTTTTTTGGGGTTTATTATCTAGCAACTTTTGGGTCTGTTATTTCCTCACTTATCTACAATATTCTTTCTTCTATTTGAGCATTGCGTTACCTGTTCTGGAAAAAACATAAACAAATTATACGTCATGTTTCACCGAAAAGATTGATAACATTCTGGAAGCCAATCCACAACGAACTTTGATCAAACTCAATAAAAATGTGGTGGGTACAGCGTCGTTTCATATCATTCGAATGGAAAAATGGTAAATATTATAAAACGACGGATTCTCTAAAAACTGAACGAAATCTGAACTTTTCCGATTATTCAATAAACCATACATCTTTTGGCTTATAGTATACTTTGCTTGATGTTTACAATGGTAAGCTGAATTCGGGGCAATATTGGTATATGCATGTTCCTGTTTTGACATTCTCGTCAACGATATTTTTTAGCAAGGGACTGTGATGTTAAAGAAATCTCAAGTAGAAGAAATAAATATCTTTAACGCGCACATTCAACGCACATCAGGAACGCACTACTCTCTACCAGCAAGCTTGTTCTTACCATTACTACCTTGATATATCTCACAATTGTGGATCCTTTCGAAATGAGGATCGAAACTATCCGAAATAATAAAGCAAACATTTATTTCATTGGAATGTTACCCGTTCTATGCCCCATGCTTCCAGGTGATGGTCCTCATTTATGCTTAAAATTTTCGTTGGCATGATTTCAACATTTACTTTTTATTGTTTAGAAGCGCGAGGCCTGTCGTGGATATTTATAAAGACCTCACATATCGTTAGTACGCCAATTTGTTACATAGCTACAGCATGACCTGTGCCTGCCGTACTAGTGTCATAATTTTGCTTCATCCCCCCTAGGTGGTCCAATCATGCTGAATTTACATGTTTTATATGCATGATGGACCGTATTTGGAACGTACAGAGCAGTAATTTATAGAGCACACTGGATATAATTGCTGTCTACCGGTATTTACTTTCAATCTGCTTACAAGCTTGATCAGCTCTTGGCGCATACTTCGTGTTCTTCGAATGTGTTGCTTTTTCCTTCATAACTTCCATGAGAAGGCATATTTGCAACAAAGTACAACGCCACGTGTGGCGTCGGTTATTGGATCAAGGTTGAAATGCCGGTTCTGTTTTGCTTGGTTCTTACAGGCGAACGACCCTTCACGCTGGAGACGACAAAATAATCACTGTTAATGTTGTAATTATTTAATCGTATCAAATTCTCTTCTGCATATGCGCATGCCTTGTGCTCTGAAATAACGATCGTGGCATATCATGGTTTGGTGTTTTTGACCTGTGAGTTTCTGCAAGTGATCGATTATCAAACCCTGCGAACGTGTGGTGATTTTGCATCGTATGCCCAACCTACGTGCTTGCCAGCTATCTGCGTCGAATAAAAAAAACCGGTGACGGTGATCTTGTTATGCGCTTTTCTCTGCTTGTTATTATGTGCCTCTTTTTCTGTTGCTCCGTTCACCCAGTTTTTGATGTTGTATGCTTAACGCACTCTGCACAAGCGTATGGATAATGAGACATGGAGCAGCTACTGCTCCATCGGTACTTGTTTTTTCTCCCTTTTTTAATATTGGATACCCGCGTACGCTCTTGTTGGAACATTTTCCGTCGAAGGCTCGTTGGCCTTTCTCTTAGAGTTGGCCGTTCGTCTGCGACGCACTTGAGCAATTGAGCGCTGGAAGCCGTCGAGATGGATGTTGCACGTTGCATCGAATAAATCAGTCCAGCCGTAGCGAAACACTGCAGGAGTCGGCGATGATGTTGGACGTAGTTGCTCATTTAAATAAGGGATAATTAAATATTTCTTGCTAAATGGTGGCGTTCCCTTTTGCGCATGCAATCAACGTCCGTTGTTTGGGGAACTTGTCTCTAAGTAATGTTCATTAAATGAGAAAATGATACAAATAACAACTTCTGAGATTACTCTTTATGCAGTATTACTTTCTGTATTTTTACATAAAAAAAATCGTGTGGTCAACAACATTATACACTATTCTAAGACACCTCTGGTAGCACCGTATAATGGTATGTTAATCTCGAAAATGTTTGATTTTTGATGGACAAGAGCGCACATCCAGCACATCCCACGTTTTGTATATCTTTATCGTGGCTTACCACATTATTGAAACGTTCGAACATACTTCGACCCACTGCTGGTTTCGGTCGGACCCATGTTCCACCGCAGTTTACGTTCGATCGTTTTAGATAAATTGATTTAAGCAAGTTTTCTCGCCTAGTCAATCGGTGACACTAATCCAATAACGTCTCTATCAGGTGTCGTCAGAGTCGTGCATTATTCATCCACCTCGGTTCGGCTGGCGACGGTTTCGAATGAGCTTTCGGGGCTTAAGCTTGTGCTAAACAAAATGAAAACAAAACAGATAACACGGAAAACGGCTTTTGACTCAAACAGGTTTGGTGGTGCCTCTCGGATGGTCATAAATTATGCCGGTTAAGCATCGCACGGTACGGCCGTCAGGAGCGAAAGTTGGATATAGCCACGCCAGCGAAGCAGATGGACACGGCGGAAACCGGCGCTGATTACGCTGGAAACCTGACGCTAGTGTTTGGGAAGGAATTCCAAATTGGCTCGGAGGTTTCCGGGTCGGGCAGTGTTCGAAAATTCTGCGTGGATCATTATGGCGCATTGGCTTGGAAACAGTCGTGCATATCACAGATCGTTAAAATAATCTTGCCGCATCTTCGATATTTGGAGCAGATTGATAAACTTCATTTGAATGAAGGTATGTGGTATATGCGAACATTGCCGGTACCGATACTAGGTACCATGTAACCATATCTGCTGAACTCACATGATGGATAAATCGTTCGGAGTGAACTGCCAGACACGCATTCAAATACCAAAACTCGCCGGACAGTAGCCCAAATGGTTCTGCATCAGACATGCAGTCTCATGCTGTGTGGCATTCGATTGCAAGTGGGCGAGTGGGCTTGATTAAATAAAGTATTATCAAATCTAATCTTGCGCTACTTCAGCTTTACTGCGCACCGTGCCAAAACACTGGCCACCAGTAACGAAGTGTCGCGAAACAAATTGCATTGATTAAATCATCTGTATCCGACAGACGGTGGTAGCTTGACCGGATAGGTTTGACCAGCGTGAAACATATCCCGCTGGTACTGGTGCTGATTGAAGCACCACTCTGTTACCGCACATTAACGAGCAAATTGAAAACAAAAAAGCGCATTGTTGTTAACTTTCATACTAGTTTAGAACATAATCTATAGTTAAAGGAAAACTAAGTTGTAATTATTGAAGAAATATCATACATTACAATGATTTTAGTTATCTATGCTTACCATACTTAATAAACATGCATAGTAAAGTAATGTTCATTAAATGAGAAAATGATACAAATAACAACTTCTGAGATTACTCTTTATGCAGTATTACTTTCTGTATTTGGTTTGGCTCCAGTAAAAAAAATGGTTCAGGCGTTTATTACACGATATTACATGATTAAAATATCAATTGAAGATCACGGTTTATGAGGGAAAAACAGCAGTCCGCCGATGATTACCTGCATCCAATCATTGGATTTGTATGAGTGAGTAAATACTTACGGAGGTAATCGGTATCAAACAACAACAACAACAACAACAACAACAAAAACTATGGTACAGGAAGCTCGTTTTCGTCGGACACAGTAGTGCATGGCTGCTGATAAGATAAGCCCCCACCAATCCACAACGAACTTTGATCAAACTCAATAAAAATGTGGTGGGTACAGCGTCGTTTCATATCATTCGAATGGAAAAATGGTAAATATTATAAAACGACGGATTCTCTAAAAACTGAACGAAATCTGAACTTTTCCGATTATTCAATAAACCATACATCTTTTGGCTTATAGTATACTTTGCTTGATGTTTACAATGGTAAGCTGAATTCGGGGCAATATTGGTATATGCATGTTCCTGTTTTGTCATTCTCGTCAACGATATTTTTTAGCAAGGGACTGTGATGTTAAAGAAATCTCAAGTAGAAGAAATAAATATCTTTAACGCGCACATCCAACGCACATCAGGAACGCGCTACTCTCTACCAGCAAGCTTGTTCTTACCATTACTACCTTGATATATCTCACAATTGTGGATCCTTTCGAAATGAGGATCGAAACTATCCGAAATAATAAAGCAAACATTTATTTCATTGGAATGTTACCCGTTCTATGCCCCATGCTTCCAGGTGATGGTCCTCATTTATGCTTAAAATTTTCGTTGGCATGATTTCAACATTTACTTTTTATTGTTTAGAAGCGCGAGGCCTGTCGTGGATATTTATAAAGACCTCACATATCGTTAGTACGCCAATTTGTTACATAGCTACAGCATGACCTGTGCCTGCCGTACTAGTGTCATAATTTTGCTTCATCCCCCCTAGGTGGTCCAATCATGCTGAATTTACATGTTTTATATGCATGATGGACCGTATTTGGAACGTACAGAGCAGTAATTTATAGAGCACACTGCATATAATTGCTGTCTACCGGTATTTACTTTCAATCTGCTTACAAGCTTGATCAGCTCTTGGCGCATACTTCGTGTTCTTCGAATGTGTTGCTTTTTCCTTCATAACTTCCATGAGAAGGCATATTTGCAACAAAGTACAACGCCACGTGTGGCGCCGGTTATTGGATCAAGGTTGAAATGCCGGTTCTGTTTTGCTTGGTTCTTACAGGCGAACGACCCTTCACGCTGGAGACGACAAAATAATCACTGTTAATGTTGTAATTATTTAATCGTATCAAATTCTCTTCTGCATATGCGCATGCCTTGTGCTCTGAAATAACGATCGTGGCATATCATGGTTTGGTGTTTTTGACCTGTGAGTTTCTGCAAGTGATCGATTATCAAACCCTGCGAACGTGTGGTGATTTTGCATCGTATGCCCAACCTACGTGCTTGCCAGCTATCTGCGTCGAATAAAAAAAACCGGTGACGGTGATCTTGTTATGCGCTTTTCTCTGCTTGTTATTATGTGCCTCTTTTTCTGTTGCTCCGTTCACCCAGTTTTTGATGTTGTATGCTTAACGCACTCTGCACAAGCGTATGGATAATGAGACATGGAGCAGCTACTGCTCCATCGGTACTTGTTTTTTCTCCCTTTTTTAATATTGGATACCCGCGTACGCTCTTGTTGGAACATTTTCCGTCGAAGGCTCGTTGGCCTTTCTCTTAGAGTTGGCCGTTCGTCTGCGACGCACTTGAGCAATTGAGCGCTGGAAGCCGTCGAGATGGATGTTGCACGTTGCATCGAATAAATCAGTCCAGCCGTAGCGAAACACTGCAGGAGTCGGCGATGATGTTGGACGTAGTTGCTCATTTAAATAAGGGATAATTAAATATTTCTTGCTAAATGGTGGCGTTCCCTTTTGCGCATGCAATCAACGTCCGTTGTTTGGGGAACTTGTCTCATGACGGGAGATCGTCCTCACCGGGCCTGATTGTGGAGACGGTACTAAGTGCAGGGCAAAAGATATCAACAGCGTTTATTCTAGAGCAACATGTTGTCAATGACCAAGGCAGACTGGGATGGCGAAACAACGTGGATGACCTCAATAAATGGTTTCCGTAGAAGCTGAGTTTTTTTGCCTCTAGGTACTGGATCAAGGCAGCATGTTTCATAGTGGTACATAATTGAGTTGCCATGGTACCGTGTAAATAATTAATTCAATTACAAGACATCAAGGTGGTAGGTAGCAAGGTGTTACTTGGCTAAAATATTTGAAATTAAACGAATCTTTCTACCTTAGTCAGTGCAATATGAGAGCTCACTGTAATATGTCTAGTGCTCAGTTGTACGAATGGATGGATCTTCCAGCTAAACGAACATAGTAAATACCAAGAATATGTTCGCTCTTCTTACAATAGTTTTTAATTAAGGGGGCGTTAAGTAGTACAACATTCAACGTCTATGTTTCGCACCAGTTGAATGATTCTAGAGTTATCTTCACCTGCAGAAGTAACATTAATCGTGGTGTGCATAACACGCTGTTGGTATGAAGAGGGATTATGCATGTATGGGCATTGCTAAGCTTTGCGTTTTTTTTAATCCTAGCATGCTCTATCTGATATTTGAATGGCATGAAACACGCTGTTCATTGTTAAGTGGATACGTGGAATTGGATGTTCCTCATCTCGCAAACATATTGTAAAAAAGCGCATTGCCGGTACCGATACTAGGTACCATGTAACCATATCTGCTGAACTCACATGATGGATAAATCGTTCGGAGTGAACTGCCAGACACGCATTCAAATACCAAAACTCGCCGGACAGTAGCCCAAATGGTTCTGCATCAGACATGCAGTCTCATGCTGTGTGGCATTCGATTGCAAGTGGGCGAGTGGGCTTGATTAAATAAAGTATTATCAAATCTAATCTTGCGCTACTTCAGCTTTACTGCGCACCGTGCCAAAACACTGGCCACCAGTAACGAAGTGTCGCGAAACAAATTGCATTGATTAAATCATCTGTATCCGACAGACGGTGGTAGCTTGACCGGATAGGTTTGACCAGCGTGAAACATATCCCGCTGGTACTGGTGCTGATTGAAGCACCACTCTGTTACCGCACATTAACGAGCAAATGCAGGCGAGAGCAATATTGTAAGGAGCGCAAATCGGTGTATTTAGGAGTGCAGTTTAATGTGGATGCTAGTAAGTACCAACTACTAAGTTTGTTTTTTGCTGAGAAATGTTTCAATACGATCGATAATTGATCTAGCATAGTTGTTGCTAGGACTTGAAGAAAGGTACAATTACAAAACGCTCACAGATGAACAACAATAACTCCAACGATAAGATGTGCAATGATTTGGCTCCAGTAAAAAAAAATGGTTCAGGCGTTTATTACACGACATTGCATGATTAAAATATCAATTGAAGATCACGGTTTATGAGGGAAAAAACAGCAGTCCGCCGATGATTACCTGCATCCAATCATTGGATTTGTATGAGTGAGTAAATACTTACGGAGGTAATCGGTAAAAAAAAATGCACACAGAGAAGCGTCACTATTCGGTGAGCGTCTCACAGTCACAGTGTAAAACAACAACACAAATATTCCGCGGGGCGTTGCATCATTCGTACGTTTTGATACAGCTATAGTACTAGGGGGGAAAAAACCGTAATCAAAAACCCATTTGCTGGTCTAATTTTAACCACATCCTTCTTCTAGGCACTGCAATTCTCCACTTCCTTGCGTCCAATCGCTTTTACTGGTGTTTCTATCAAACAAAGTGATGAATTATTCCACGAAAGTAAACAATAAATCAATAACCTGTGACAGTTTGTGGCGTTGTGTTTGTTATCAGTGGTGGGCTCGGTTTGCTGTTGAGGCACATTTCACCACATTTCGGGGGGTCTGAATCTGCTCTATCCGATGAAAGAAATGTGCGCGATACGTCGGGTTTGATTTTGTGTAATATAATTCAATACTAGCGCGTAGATCATTTCACACAAACTCACATCAAGAAGCAATTGCTGGGTATCGTGAAGTGTATATACATAGATATAAGACAGCAAAAGTAGTTTAGGAACTGGTTCAAATGAAATGAGCTGTAATGGTGATGATATAAAAAGATGAATGATCCAGATCTCTGTAATATGAATTCATTGTCTCATAGTATTAATAGTAAACAACCAGAAGGCTTGGTTGTTATGAAAAACATATTATTTATGAAGATTTTATACGACTTTACGATGAGTAGTCAAATACAAACAACTAAAAGCTTTATTTTTGTAATAACTTTTGTGATGTTTGGTTTGTGTTGAATGATTGGGTAATTATAAGAAGAAACTTATTTTGCTAAATATTTGTTAAAATGAAACAAATAGTGTTACAAAACTGCTATGCAAGGCCGTTTTTACAAGTAATATATCTAGGCATGCATCATATTTGTTGCGGCATCCATGCTATTGAGGTGTAGGGATGAAGAATCCGAGCGTTCTGTCCCAATTGGTGACCGAATGCATTGAACTTGTCACGTTTTGAGTGATTGATGGAAAATGGGTTGATGGTTTTGTCCATTCCAACTCCTGATATGGTGCTCATGGATTGATAGATTATGTGGGAATATGAGATTTGAGTAGGCATAATCGAGGATACACGAATAATGAATGATTAATCATTTCTAGACAATAGTGTTTTTGTTTAAAGAAATGAAATGTTTCATGTGTTTTAGGGAAACATATATGTAGAATAGATGATATGTTGAATGTGATTTTATGGAAGCCAACTTACAAACAATTCAAACACCCCGGAAACGAGGTTGTGCTGGACGTGTTGGTAACTTCGGACCGGGTTGCCACGGTGGAGCACGGAACTGATTAGCTCAAATAGGCAATTTGGAACTTATCTTTAATGCTGCATAATCCCACGTGAACTGATCGGAATAATTTTATTATGTGCCGATTTTGCATGGATTTTGAGACGGTGTGTGTCGCGTTGGCAGTGAAATAATTATTTGCACGCTTGTTACGGTGGCGCTTCGTACTCACTTGTTGCTTATCATCGGTTAGAGGATACAAATTCATAAATGAAATGTGATTGGAATCGAATGAAATGATTCTATGAACAGCTCTGGTACTGTTTCAGCTGTTAGTGGACCATATGCTACGGTTCGAGTCAGCGCAACGCCTAAAGTAAGCGTGACCTCCACAATTCTCGCTGTCACATAAACGTCACGGCACGTTATTTATGTACCGAAACACTCAATTAGGTCTAATTTAAAAATAAAAACCAAATACCACAAAACGTACGCTGGTGCTCGTTAGAGCGATGATATTGCTCTGGCGTCTCTCTACTAGCGACAATTGCTTCTACCAGACGGATCGCTTCAAAACTAAGGCCCCACAGTGAAACGGGTGGTGTCTCGTGCGCCACAATCTTACACCGTGCGCGATTGGAACGATCCGGCACAAACGCTCAAGCATGACTTATTCGGGTGGGCTTGAATTATTTAGAAACAAACCGCAAACATTTAATAGACAGTGAGATAACTAAACTAAAAACATTTTAGCTTTAATTTGTCGTTGTGGGAGTAGTACTACTACAGAAAAATATTCCACAAACATGTTTCAAGAAAAAACATCATTTCAAACTATCTTCAAAAGTAGCCTTAAGATCAGCAGCCAAAAAGTGGTTGAAGACGTCGCTCGAGAGCTAGGGCATCGCGGATACGGCAAAGTGGCAAGACAAGCAACTCGTCGTGAATATTGACTTCCCAATTGAAGTGAGGAACTTTTCCACTTCATAGCCATAATCGGCGCTGCTTGAGACGCTTGAAATGGACTCGACCAACGGTAAGATGATCCGGGCGAGTGAATGGATAGGGTTGTATTTGCAATGTCGAAGCATGACGCATGCTAGTTGCACCAGCCACCAGCGTAACGTGCGTTGTGTCCGAAAAATTAAGAATATTAATAGCCCCGGCCGGGACGGTTCGTAAAAGAATCCATATGGTACTTCAGGGGTATATAATACCGCAGTGAGCGTGTGCGTAGCGTGTGCCGTTTGACCGAGTCATTTCGTCGAGGAGGTTTGAAAAGATGCTCTTGAATCAGGTTTTGGTTGTCCGATTTGACACACGAGTCGTTGGACGCAAAGGCAAAACGAAAACATCTGACTAATATTGACTGTGGTCTGTAAGACGTCTCAAGTAGAGTAGCTCAATGATGTGCTGTCAAACTGATCTGCTGTATGGGATTTTAACAAGTACTCCGGGCTGTTGTTTCTTATAGCAGTGTCATCGCTGCTACGGTGTTGAATAATCCGTCACGATAAAAAAAAATGCACACAGAGAAGCGTCACTATTCGGTGAGCGTCTCACAGTCACAGTGTAAAACAACAACACAAATATTCCGCGGGGCGTTGCATCATTCGTACGTTTTGATACAGCTATAGTACTAGGGGGGAAAAAACCGTAATCAAAAACCCATTTGCTGGTCTAATTTTAACCACATCCTTCTTCTAGGCACTGCAATTCTCCACTTCCTTGCGTCCAATCGCTTTTACTGGTGTTTCTATCAAACAAAGTGATGAATTATTCCACGAAAGTAAACAATAAATCAATAACCTGTGACAGTTTGTGGCGTTGTGTTTGTTATCAGTGGTGGGCTCGGTTTGCTGTTGAGGCACATTTCACCACATTTCGGGGGGTCTGAATCTGCTCTATCCGATGAAAGAAATGTGCGCGATACGTCGGGTTTGATTTTGTGTAATATAATTCAATACTAGCGCGTAGATCATTTCACACAAACTCACATCAAGAAGCAATTGCTGGGGGTACTGTTTCAGCTGTTAGTGGACCATATGCTACGGTTCGAGTCAGCGCAACGCCTAAAGTAAGCGTGACCTCCACAATTCTCGCTGTCACATAAACGTCACGGCGCGTTATTTATGTACCGAAACACTCAATTAGGTCTAATTTAAAAATAAAAACCAAATACCACAAAACGTACGCTGGTGCTCGTTAGAGCGATGATATTGCTCTGGCGTCTCTCTACTAGCGACAATTGCTTCTACCAGACGGATCGCTTCAAAACTAAGGCCCCACAGTGAAACGGGTGGTGTCTCGTGCGCCACAATCTTACACCGTGCGCGATTGGAACGATCCGGCACAAACGCTCAAGCATGACTTATTCGGGTGGGATTGAATTATTTAGAAACAAACCGCAAACATTTAATAGACAGTGAGATAACTAAACTAAAAACATTTTAGCTTTAATTTGTCGTTGTGGGAGTAGTACTACTACAGAAAAATATTCCACAAACATGTTTCAAGAAAAAACATCATTTCAAACTATCTTCAAAAGTAGCCTTAAGATCAGCAGCCAAAAAGTGGTTGAAGACGTCGCTCGAGAGCTAGGGCATCGCGGATACGGCAAAGTGGCAAGACAAGCAACTCGTCGTGAATATTGACTTCCCAATTGAAGTGAGGAACTTTTCCACTTCATAGCCATAATCGGCGCTGCTTGAGACGCTTGAAATGGACTCGACCAACGGTAAGATGATCCGGGCGAGTGAATGGATAGGGTTGTATTTGCAATGTCGAAGCATGACGCATGCTAGTTGCACCAGCCACCAGCGTAACGTGCGTTGTGTCCGAAAAATTAAGAATATTAATAGCCCCGGCCGGGACGGTTCGTAAAAGAATCCATATGGTACTTCAGGGGTATATAATACCGCAGTGAGCGTGTGCGTAGCGTGTGCCGTTTGACCGAGTCATTTCGTCGAGGAGGTTTGAAAAGATGCTCTTGAATCAGGTTTTGGTTGTCCGATTTGACACACGAGTCGTTGGACGCAAAGGCAAAACGAAAACATCTGACTAATATTGACTGTGGTCTGTAAGACGTCTCAAGTAGAGTAGCTCAATGATGTGCTGTCAAACTGATCTGCTGTATGGGATTTTAACAAGTACTCCGGGCTGTTGTTTCTTATAGCAGTGTCATCGCTGCTACGGTGTTGAATAATCCGTCACGATAAAAAAAAATGATTTTGCATGGATTTTGAGACGGTGTGTGTCGCGTTGGCAGTGAAATAATTATTTGCACGCTTGTTACGGTGGCGCTTCGTACTCACTTGTTGCTTATCATCGGTTAGAGGATACAAATTCATAAATGAAATGTGATTGGAATCGAATGAAATGATTCTATGAACAGCTCTGGTACTGTTTCAGCTGTTAGTGGACCATATGCTACGGTTCGAGTCAGCGCAACGCCTAAAGTAAGCGTGACCTCCACAATTCTCGCTGTCACATAAACGTCACGGCACGTTATTTATGTACCGAAACACTCAATTAGGTCTAATTTAAAAATAAAAACCAAATACCACAAAACGTACGCTGGTGCTCGTAACAACAACAACAACAACAACAACAAAAACTATGGTACAGGAAGCTCGTTTTCGTCGGACACAGTAGTGCATGGCTGCTGATAAGATAAGCCCCCAACCGAGCCGAAGCGAAATCAAATCGAACACGTTGCGTCCAAACCGTCGACGATGGTTAGCCTGAACCTAGCAGCAGACCGGTGGACGGTACGATACCATCGCTTCCAGCATGAACCCGGGACAGGAGGGCTGCGTGGATTGATAATCGATCCGGCGGGGAAGATAAGAGCTATGAAAACGTTGTCGTACTCTACTGATCGCGCAGCACCTGGATGAAGTGGCCGGCAAATAGGAGACGACCGTCACCGCCGGCAAAAGGGGTAGAAAATTTCGGGCCCGCAGCATGGTTCATGGTTCAGCCCGTCCAAGTAGGCAGCGATCGAATTCTCATTTCGTTCACACTCACGGAGGTTTCCCCCAGATGCCCTCTGCGCTATCACTGACAACGGGCTGATTGTGCGGGCACCACGACATAACAGGGATGGTAGCGAGCCACATTTTATTGTGTATGATTTATGGGTTGCGGATTAAATTTGATCGATTTGTTGATTATTTGCTGGCGAGAGTGGCAGGTCCCCGACACCTCCAGGGGTTTCCTCTTGCGTGCGTGTGTGCTTCTCCGTGCGTGTGTTTGTATGGCTGGGCTACTAACGCGCGTTGCGAGTGGGGTAGTAGCGGGCAATGCAGTACGATCCGACTCACACGCACCGTGCCAGTGTGCGAGCCATAATTTGAAGGAACGAAGGAGGGATTTAAAATTTATGGCACGGCTTTTTGGCATGACCAATGGCATTAGTGGTATTTGAATACTTTGCCCCGGAAACGAGGTTGTGCTGGACGTGTTGGTAACTTCGGACCGGGTTGCCACGGTGGAGCACGGAACTGATTAGCTCAAATAGGCAATTTGGAACTTATCTTTAATGCTGCATAATCCCACGTGAACTGATCGGAATAATTTTATTATGTGCCGATTTTGCATGGATTTTGAGACGGTGTGTGTCGCGTTGGCAGTGAAATAATTATTTGCACGCTTGTTACGGTGGCGCTTCGTGTTTGACCAGCGTGAAACATATCCCGCTGGTACTGGTGCTGATTGAAGCACCACTCTGTTACCGCACATTAACGAGCAAATCCAGGCGAGAGCTATATTGTAAGGAGCGAAAATCGGTGTATTGAGGAGTGCAGTTTAATGTGGATGCTAGAGAGTACCAACTACTAAGGTTGTTTTTTGCCGAGAAATGTTTCAATACGATGGATAATTGATCTAGCATAGTTGTTGCTAGGACTAGAAGAAAGGTAAAGTTACAAAAACGCTCACAGATGAACAGCAATAACTCCAACGATAAGATGTGCAATGGTTTGGCTCCAGTAAAAAAAATGGTTCAGGCGTTTATTACACGATATTACATGATTAAAATATCAATTGAAGATCACGGTTTATGAGGGCGGCTTACCGTTGGATGGATTATGTTTTGTGCGTTTCACGCTGGTAAATATTGGTCGCGAGCATCATAATCCCATAAATTGAGCCTCGCGCTCCGGTAAGGCTTCCGCGTGTACGTGTTATCCTCACGCCACGGTGGACCGGAAGTAGGATATCGGTGCACACACTGGTGCGTACCGATCACGCCTTAGCCCTAACCGCTAATTGTAGCTTCGGTGAATGAATGACGCGTACTAGGCATCTAGTTACACAGGTAGTAGGGGAGCATAGGAATATGTTTGATCG
>KZ067232.1:83113-96105 GCA_002091845.1 Anopheles cracens | reverse complement strand
ATTCGGTTCGAAGATGGTAATCGCTACCACCAGTCCGAGCAGCCCAATTTGCATACTAATTCGTAAGATGCTGGTGTAGATTTGACGCAACTTTTAACTTTCAAATCCGTCAAAGATGGTCGCAGGATAAGTGGGAATCAGTTCAAGAGTTTACTCATAGCTAAACTCTTTGCACTGTTCGTCTTCGGTACGTTAATAGAAGCTTGTAGTTTTATTGAAACTTATTTAACAAGTGTAATGTTTTACTTTTGTCGTGAATGTTTACGATGAATGCCATATGTATAGAAAACAGTAGACGACGGGACTTGGTGGAATTGTTGTGTCACTGAATTATTATTAAATCCGAAAAATGATCTTGTTCTCTGCGTGAGTCTTCGTTCTGAAGCATGCATATTGAAATCAGACATGTACGTCAAATATTTAATCGGTGTACGTTTTGTCATCCCCATCATGCAACCAGCGAAGGCTTTGCATATCCTGTTCAATCATTGACATTTTGCAACGTGACAACCCATTGGAAGCATCTTCGTTGAACCATGTGTTTGTACACGCCACGGTTCCATTCCAAATGGAGTATTTCCGTGCGGGAACGAAATCGGTCCCCGGTGAGGTTGCATTAGTTATGCATTTCTGTAGTGCGTCGCCGACTATTTGCATCCGGTGGGGTAAATCGTTGACGCTGACAGAAATCCGTAGCCGCAGCATGCTCGCTCGCACCACAGAAAAACCGATGAAGACATGCCTTGGGAGTTAACTACCGTTTGGGGCAAGTCAATTTACAATTGTCCTGCAGCAATAGTGTCTGCATATAGCGGCTGCTGTTGCGTGTGCAGCTGAGCGTGCACCGGGCAGATAATCGTGGAAAGCATGCACTATCAGGACGCAGAGTAAACATATGGTCCGAAATTGTCCGTAGAGCATGTTTGTGCATTTGTAGATTGAGCGGAACTGATGATAAGTTTGAAGCGCATAAAATGTTATATTATTTTAAGATGTTGACAGTATCATATTTTATATCGTATGTTTTTGTTCAAACGGTCTGTAACAGCAATCAAACGCGAGGAACATTTTAAAAGGAATAATGTTTTTACCATGCACCAATGGTACTATGTACGATTCTTTGAAGCATTCAAATCGATACGAACAGGATACATCTTTTCCTTGATAATTCACCAAAATACGTTTATGATCGTTAATTTACAAAGCTTGAAGTTAATTCAACAATTAGAATTGGTAATATGAGTAAAGTACCAATAAATATTGAGTGAGTTAAATAGATAAAATGACCAGCTAAATATAACATAAAACTGATGAAATATACGGTTTAAACAGTAATTATGCTCTTTGGAACAAATTTACAATTTCTATAAACTAAATTAATCTTATCTGAAGCTACGAAATTGCTCTATGCAGACTATTTGAACAATTCGGTTCGAAGATGGTAATCGCTACCACCAGTCCGAGCAGCCCAATTTGCATACTAATTCGTAAGATGCTGGTGTAGATTTGACGCAACTTTTAACTTTCAAATCCGTCAAAGATGGTCGCAGGATAAGTGGGAATCAGTTCAAGAGTTTACTCATAGCTAAACTCTTTGCACTGTTCGTCTTCGGTACGTTAATAGAAGCTTGTAGTTTTATTGAAACTTATTTAACAAGTGTAATGTTTTACTTTTGTCGTGAATGTTTACGATGAATGCCATATGTATAGAAAACAGTAGACGACGGGACTTGGTGGAATTGTTGTGTCACTGAATTATTATTAAATCCGAAAAATGGTCTTGTTCTCTGCGTGAGTCTTCGTTCTGAAGCATGCATATTGAAATCAGACATGTACGTCAAATATTTAATCGGTGTACGTTTTGTCATCCCCATCATGCAACCAGCGAAGGCTTTGCATATCCTGTTCAATCATTGACATTTTGCAACGTGACAACCCATTGGAAGCATCTTCGTTGAACCATGTGTTTGTACACGCCACGGTTCCATTCCAAATGGAGTATTTCCGTGCGGGAACGAAATCGGTCCCCGGTGAGGTTGCATTAGTTATGCATTTCTGTAGTGCGTCGCCGACTATTTGCATCCGGTGGGGTAAATCGTTGACGCTGACAGAAATCCGTAGCCGCAGCATGCTCGCTCGCACCACAGAAAAACCGATGAAGACATGCCTTGGGAGTTAACTACCGTTTGGGGCAAGTCAATTTACAATTGTCCTGCAGCAATAGTGTCTGCATATAGCGGCTGCTGTTGCGTGTGCAGCTGAGCGTGCACCGGGCAGATAATCGTGGAAAGCATGCACTATCAGGACGCAGAGTAAACATATGGTCCGAAATTGTCCGTAGAGCATGTTTGTGCATTTGTAGATTGAGCGGAACTGATGATAAGTTTGAAGCGCATAAAATGTAATATTATTTTAAGATGTTGACAGTATCATATTTTATATCGTATGTTTTTGTTCAAACGGCCTGTAACAGCAATCAAGCTCGAGGAACATTTTAAAAGGAATAATTTTTTAACCATGCACCAATGGTACTATGTACGATTCTTTGAAGCATTCAAATCGATACGAACAGGATACATCTTTTCCTTGATAATTCACCAAAATACGTTTATGATCGTTAATTTACAAAGCTTGAAGTTAATTCAACAATTAGAATTGGTAATATGAGTAAAGTACCAATAAATATTGAGTGAGTTAAATAGATAAAATGACCAGCTAAATATAACATAAAACTGATGAAATATACGGTTTAAACAGTAATTATGCTCTTTGGAACAAATTTACAATTTCTATAAACTAAATTAATCTTATCTGAAGCTACGAAATTGCTCTATGCAGACTATTTGAACATATATACTTTCCAGTTTCTAATATCTTCTGATTGTGAAAGGCTACAAAATTGTTTAGCTAACATGAAGATCTGGTGCGATATATATGTAATCTTTAACTTTGTAGGGAGCGTGCGTGTCTACGTCTTGTTAAGCCGGTGGTTTGATGGTAAAAGAGACTGTTTTTTTTATTTTATTTTCTTCTTATCAGCTAACTTAACATAAGATGACATGACATATGACATATGGTTGCTCTAGATCGGTTGCTCTAGATCGGTTGCTCTAGATCGATTGCTCTAGATCTAGATATATTAGAAACGTTCCCTACAACGTCTTTTAACGTATATACTCTACTACTCTATATGGAACGTTGTTTTCACCACGCAAATGAAGCTGTCGAGTCGTGAATCAGGGTGTCAGCAGATGACGCGTGCTTCGCTTTTATTACCAGAACAGAAAGAGAGTGATCCTCCGCTCTGTCTTGCTTTTATATCGCTACCCTAACTACTAACGCTGACGCTTACGTTAAAGCTTTTTTTCTCTTTAATTTTACACAGTTAATCAACTTTTTACAAGCACTTCAAAACCATCAATATGAAAGCATTAAACTGTTTATAATATTCTACGCAATACACCTGCGCTTGGTTATAGGTGTGACAACGGTATCAAAACAGGTCAAAATCAACATAACATAATATTGTATTCGCTGTGATTCTCACGCAACTGAAATTTGACTCCTAATTGGGATGCCAATTTGGTGCTCGGTGAAACGGAGGCGAAACACCCGGAGAACCCGAGTGGGAAAGAGAATGTCCGTCAAAGTATGACACCGATGCGATAGAAGCCTAAACGAAGGCAATCAAATATTCAGATAGATATTCGGAGAATACAGCGTTAATCTTGAAAACCAACTCGACGCACCGTACGAAGGTAATTGGTCACAAACACGATGTTCGGAGGGATGAGATCTCCATCGCGCGATAACACGGGGCCTGGATTTGGTAGGACCGGTTGGCCCCCGTCCACGGGCCGATCGGCCAAGATGGCCACCGTCTCCGGTGTCCTCCATACAAATTATGGATGACGGGAGACAAAAAATGTCATGTCGTCTGGTCGTGTTTAAGCTGCTAGGCTTTGGCTGAGCGTTTAGTCCGCTTTGCATGTTCCGATTAGCAGCCGGACGGAGCAGCCGCCTCGTACCGTGTGCCTTGGAGTTAGCTCTGGCCTGACACATCTGTCGCGTTGTTTGACAAGCTGTTTCACGCTTCGCCGGAGCCACCGTGTGAAGGTGAAGAGCACTGTCAATCGATGAAAGGAACTCGCCAGTCATCAAAAAATGCAGCACGAACGTGCGAGAACACGCGGTAGGTGTTCGGGTGGACACAACAGCAGCAGCAAAAAATCACCACATACCAATTGAATTTCATCACGCTCTTCTTGTTTGCGTGCGGGATTAACAAGCAATCTTGCGAGCGCCGCGGTCGGGGACTGTTCAATTGTTCGCCCTTTTGGTCGTTTTGCTAATTTGAGCTTAATTTATGGTTATTGCAAATTAACGCTGAATATTTGATTAGTCACACCTACTGCCGAGGATTTGCTCTAGTAAACAGTTCAAATGACCAGGCGCACGCGGACAAACCTCTCTCTGTCTCGCGGAACTATGGCAGGGCATAAAGCAGGACCAGATTGTTGTGACAAGCTTTTATGGCGTCGTAAACCTTACTGCGACCTGACCAAGGCGGTGCAGGCAAATAGTAAGCGCCACTGATTCGTATCTACCAGTTGCTTCAACCTGGCGCGGAACATGAACCCTTGAACACCCCGTCGATGTCCGCAGAATGGAACCTCCGAGCGCATTCCCTCCCTCGGCCGATCGATGGCCCTAAACGCAGGGGTGGACCACAATCGTAAAATTCAAAACCATAACGTAAATTTACCACCCGCGATGCGCGCCGCATAATCGTCAAGTGCTCTCAGCTCATTCGTCCCCCTCCACGGTTCAGTGAAACGCCCCTTTCCGGCGCGTGTGGGACGGTAGACGTATTAATAATGGCACGCGGGTCTCCTGATTTAACGACTCAACCGAAACAGACAATGTTCCGGCACTGCGACCGGCGATGCATTTGTTGGAGTTTGGAGAGTCCTTTGGGAACGACTTTTGACAGCAGCAACAGCCAGCAGCGCGACGGGGTGCGAATGAACCTAACAATGCTTGGTGTGACACGCGAGAGCTCTCGATAATTTCATACATGCACTACCCAGAAGCTGTGCAGTAATTGTAACCTGGACATCGTTTCATTCGTAAAAAAACAACTTGGACTTTCTTCGCCTGCAACTCTTCTCTTCCGGGTTTGATAATAAAACAATTTCGTTAAACAGGAAATTTCAATCCTATGTAAAAGGTGGCGTGATTCACCCGGAAAATTGCTGGTGCTGTTGCGAAGGAAATCACTTACCGTTTTGCAGGGGTAAAGCGTCGTAGAACAATGTTTATAGCCGATTGAACATAGATTATCTCAAACATAGGGTTGGTTTTCGCCCGATGTCAACCACGCATGATTTTGTCGAATGGGGTAGCTTTATTGATCTTGTGGGCATGGTCAAGATACATTAAGCGATAAGTTGCCATTTCGATAAAGTTATTCATGTTAGAATGCACCAATTAATTTATTAATTACCAATGTTAAACAAAGACGACTAGTAAAGTTTGTTAAACATTCTGAGCTTTGATTAGAACATACGTGTATACTTTAAGATATTACGTGCAGTTCCAATTGAATGTTTTAGCTGCGTTAACCCAGCTGCGCAGAACGATTTTTCTCGAAGCTTGTTCTGTGGTTCTTCGTCAATGATATATATGGTCTCTCCTACACCTCCCGATGTGCACTGTGTCAACACTATTGGGATGTGAAATGAAGTGTATCGTAGCAGAAAGCGAATGCACAGTTTTGAAATTTATGAACTTAATTGTGTGTCCGCTTGCACGACCGTGTGCGAGAAAAGCTTGTCTAGGAAATTCTTCTTCAGCCATTCATTGGTAACAGCTCAGGTAGGATTGGAATAGTAAACGAAGGACCACTAGAGGAGGCGTAGAATTAAGCCGATAATTGCTTCTGGGTGACGGAGGATTTTGTCCCGGGAAAATGAATTGTGATGTCTGTCAAAACATGCAATGTCTATAAATTTATTCCTAGACACCGAACGATGATAATCTGCCGGCAGAAGGTAATGTTCATGAAAATGCAGTCCCATTTCCGTCGTTCGCGCGCCTATATCAATCTGAAGGCGTCGAATGATTTATGTTCGTTGTTTTGGGAATTACTTATCATTTAACGATGGTGACGGATTTAAACTTTGCCCAATGTGTCGCGGCGCGGTACGGGAAACACGTGTCACTACAAGTCGTGAATGACGAGAAAACATCCACGACTTTCAACATTCACAACAAGGTTCGAGAGGTATGTGCTGTATATTCCTGTGTGCTACATATACCGGTGGAGATGATGTGCGGTGCTTATATAATATATTTTAATTTACCTGAGAATGGGTGAATAATTTTAAACAGGATTAAAATAAAAAAACAACGAAAACATCATTGCAAAACTTTTTAAAACTAATTCAAACTAGTTTAAAACTAGTCATGGGACGTTGTTGGTTTTGATACGATTTTTTTAAAAATCATATAAAGGATACATATTAATTACGTTGTCGTTGCTTTATGGGACATGTGACGCCTATGCAGCCTGGAAGAGAATCTTTTCCATGCGTTTAATGCACTTTTGCAATCTTCTCGTCCACTGCTTCTCTCACCTGGGCTGCCTAGAATGGGAAACCTTCCATTGAAAGGCATGTGGATGCCCCTAAAACGAAGCATGAGATTAGATTCTTAAGCAGCAGGAAAAAAAGCAAACTGATTGAATGGTGACCAGCGCAGAGACCACACGGAAATCTAAGCACGTCAAAATATTTGTTTTCATTTTGTCTGAAAGGCTGGCGGGTCGAATTGGAAAGAAAGGGACCGTAATCGCTGCAGCCAGGCAGAAAGGTGCGAATTAGGAAACGGGAGACATTATAAGAAGGCTCGGGTGGCCTGTCAGCTGTACGCACAGGTAGGTTTGTTTTGCCTTCACTCAAACGCCCCAGTTGTACCGTTCGAAGAACGCCATTGTGTAATAATTGTTTCGGGAAAGGAAGTCGCAGCAATTTCACCCCGCCTAAGTAATCTTCTAGCGTTGGCAATGGGATTACTTCTGCCCTATGTTGTCACCAGACGTTGTCACCAGTGCCTATAAATTAATTTGGATCCATTATGGTGATCGTTAAGTTTTTTTGTTGCTGCTTCTCTCCATTGGACAACAACAGCCCGTGTATATTTCCGTATTCTACTGTACTGGACCGCTGTGTTTTCCCGCATGATTCGGTTCCGGGACGCGGGAGAAAACACAGTACGCTAACCTTTCACCGGCCACGTTGCGCTGCGGTGCATCTAGCCGGTTTGAGACGGATAAACAAGCAATAAATTCGGTAATTAACTGTATAAACATTATTTAGTGATTCTATGCTGTGAATTAATCTAAATATTTACTGTGTGAACGATATCGGCGATGCTAAACAGTGATTCGGTGAAGATGCCGATTACCGATTGTATTGTAGAGGATGCCTGCGTTTCGCAGTGGCTGCACTGATTATAACATTCGGAGTTTTGTTGGCTGTAGATTGAGATATCGCCACTCTGTAATGCTAGCTTTGGTACATTGAGTCGAGCGCACTACAACGGCTGGACAAAACAAGCTATGCAGCGATAGGATCTGTTAATAATACAAATAATGTTTGTGTTGTTTGTGAATATTATTGTACTCTGCTATGTTTGCATCATGTTTATTTGAAATCTTTCAAGAATATGGTGAAATTAACGAACCCAAATAAATCAGTCGATTGTTCGAAACCACTGTGCAACCGAAGGCGCCATAAATCAACGGGCCAGTTCCTGTAACATATCCAAGTTCAATTGTCGATCGATTTACGAGGCCAGTTGCTTTCAGCACTCGATCATACGGAGTGATTAAATTTATTTATTTTGTTTCCGGTTTCGCAACAACCAAGCAGCTCTTTTGTTTATCTCAGTCACAGTGAGACGATCGTACCCTACAACTAAATGCAGCTCATTTGTTGCATTGTTTGTAGCGAGCAGCATGCAACATGGGCGCAACTCATCTGTCGCGGGTGGTTTCCCTTTGATGTCACGGAGACTACGGAGGTTTGTTTTTATTGTGTTACGTAATCTTTAGCGACGCTAAACACACCGAAACCGGATGCGGCGTCTAACATAGGCCGGCACCGGTTTCGGTCTAATTAACTGCAAGCTCACAGTTACGCTCATTCAGAACGAGCGCTACTGGAGATAAAAAAGATCCTACCTACACAATCAGGCGCGATTGCGTCGCACAATTCAGCGCTCTTTTCAACACGAAGATGCAACACATTCAGCAGGTATGTCACAAAGTAAATATACACAGCGCGCGGTGGCGATAGCGGTAGTATTATTTGTACTGCGGAAGCACTTTCAAACGCGCCCTCAAGATCATAGAACATGGCGCACCGGCGGCGGCGGCTTCTAGAATTAAGAGTGCATCTGACGAGAGGAAAAATCGTGCGCTCTCCGGCGCTGCTTTGAAGCGCGGGTGTACCGCGCGAGATAAAACAAAATCCATCCGCCGGTAGATAAAACGCAGTACAAAGCAACTAACCGATTGTGTTGGGGATGATGCCAAAAGGGAGCAATACTTCAGCAAACATTAGCTCTTTTCCACCGGAACCATCATTCTGCTGCACTACTCTTCGCGGGTGTATGTAGGGATTGTGTTATGCTTTTCAAATTAGCCGACTGAAGTGCCTCCGCGACATGAAAAGTTTGTTTACACGCTGATAACAGCATGCATGCGGTAGGCTAGAAACGCTCAAAGCTTATTTGTTTATAAAAATGTTTGAAGATGCTGTTCCGCCAAGCTCACGCATGGAGTAATTGTATACTTCAAAGCATCTTCTCGGTATGCCCTTGTATTTTTTTTCATTTTTATGTTGTGATTAATTAATTTCAAAACTGGATAGTACTGCAGCATAGTTTTGACGCTATTCCAAATAGATTACAATGGTTTAAATAACTTCAGAACAGTGGCAACAGTATATTTGTAAGGTATTTGAACATTTATTCGGATTAAACCGCTTTCCGTAGGACCCAATACCCAACAAACAATGCAGAGAAATGAAATTTGTTTTATTTTACATCGCTGCTTTTTTAATTAGGTGCTTTGACTAACTTGTGTAAAAGGGAGCAAACATAAATTTGATATTTACATGTTTCAAAAGGATTAACAATAATAACTGGAACTGCCAAATACTTGTCAATGATCGGATAAATTAATTGGCAAAGAAAGAACAACAAAGAATGTCGAAAACCGAGTGTACCATCTTCTACAAGCTTCATCGTTTTGGGATGCGCATTCGAACATGAAACGATCACAGAGAAAATGAGCGCTAACCCCTGCTGCGCCTGATGCTATCGTATTTGGATGATCTCTGGTAAAACTAGAGTTGTCACATTATAGATACAAAGATTATACAAATTGAAAACGGTCTGTGTATAACATTGTTTCCTATCGAAAGTATAGGTGGAAATATGATTCGTATTTTGTTTTGTTTTTTGTTATCGTTATCCTAGGAATCTGTTTGGAACCTTCGATAACTCATGCTCAACTCTTGATTTATGCATCAAGCGCTGCCCAGTGAATCATGAGCTCCACCGGTGAGATAAGTTGCGTGGGAAAACTGGACGGAAGTGTCGCCATTTGCTGCTCGTCGACTAGGAATGAAAGGTGTTCGAGGAATACTGTCGCCAGAGTTAATTAGAGTAAGGTGAAGTGATCTGATCGGTTCTAGACGTTGCTTGCGTATAATTACTTATAATGCACATTGACATGGGTATGAAGTTTCTCAGGGTGTTATTATTATTGAATGGTGTGAACGGTTGAAAGCGTATTAGCTAAAATAACTTTTCATGTTCCGACTTTGTCGGTGTTTCTTTTCATCTAGCCGACTTTGGCGACGAAGCCTTATAAGGTCAGTAAGTCGGTACTAACGTCGGTTTCATAATCCCGGATTTTCTTTAATTACCATGTTGCCTATGCTCGTGTAAATGAAATCATACTAGGATAACACGATCTCATATGTAATAAGTAATATCAGATCAAAGGTAGTTGAACACATCATAACGATATATGTAAGTGAAGGTAGTCTTCCCGATGGGTTAATGATTAAATAGATTTTTGTGAGATTACAAAGCCAGCAACACAGACAAATATTTCGACATAAATTAATTCAGGCTACACAATTCTGATCTTGTCTTTTGACCTGTTTCATAACAAAAAGGTGGCTTGAAAGGTGCTTTCATGTTTAGAAAAACACACAGGTCAATTACTGAATGAGTAAATAACAAACCAATGAACAGAAACTCAACAGCTGAGCACGAACATAGGTAAAAACCTTCTGCAAAGTCGTTACAAGTTTAGCAAAGAAAGCTGAGCTTTACGTCCGAAATCATGCCGTCTTATGTAAAGATGGTAATGAAAATAGAAAATAGTCGCTAGACATCTAAACAGTTCGCCTCATCAATATTCATGAATTAATTTAAAGGTGCATGACAATGGGAAAAGTCGACATAAGCAGGCACGATGGGAGCATATGCAATCATACGCATGTTTTTATGTTTGCGTGGTATTTCCTGAATAGTAATGATGAAGATTGTCGGGCAAATAGAAAATACAAGATTCGGGTTCGGACACTGGGTATGCCCGAAACAGGTGAGACGGATTCAAAGAACTTGAGAAAATAACTTAGCATACAAAACGTAGGTGCTGTTGAAGATGTTTTTTTTTCATAGGATCGTATAACATGATTCTTGCACTGGAAAATTGTTAGCTTATGTGGTGCAACGTTTCTCATATTTCAAAGTGTGTTTGATTGATGGAGAGTTGGCATATTTACTTACTTACTTTTTCCAAAGAAAACTAATAGTGATGCACTCTAACAAATAATGACGATTAAGTTTAAGTAAGATATGTATGTATGATCTTTATATTTATGTATAATGTTCAACTAAGATGTTGGCATAAACATAAATATGTACCTACTAGTTTGGTAATCATGTATTTATATTTTTTTGTTGCTTTTCGCAACAAGATCAATTAGATTTGACTCTACAATTTATGGTTTTCATTGAATTAAGTCAATATCAACCACGAGCCTAGATAGTCAGTTCTGCGTACGGGAAAACGGCGCCCAGTGGATATTCAAACCCATAAACTATGGTATGGAAGACCTTGCGCCTGAGCACAGGAACATACGACTGCCTTACTTAAAGACTACACTTGAAATTTTAAGAGAAAATTTTATAAAATAAAGGGGTTTGAATTTTATAAACTATGTATGTCAATAACAAAACAGATTAGTTCGCATTGCAGCGATAAGTTGCTTTACATGAGTGAACAATATATGAAATGAACAATATGAAAACATTAATAACTTGAGAACACATCTTGCCCTAAACAACTATTGTTTTGCCTGTGGTTGAATAAAATTTTATTATTTTTGCGATACCATACGCTGTTTATCTGGTACATGCAAATAATACTCGGACAAAGCCAGGTGTATGTTTCAATTAGAAAACATTCATAACAAAATAAAACTCAACTAGGCGCTCCTGGAGAATTTGTTATTCGTGTAGAATTGACTAGCCCACTGAAAAGCTTCATTTGGAAATATGCCCAAGGCATTGCGTTTTTATTGTTATGGAGATCGTTTGAAGCACGGTAGCAAGAAATATGTGTCCTTAGCGTATCGCGAGTAGAGACGATACTTGAAAGGAAAAAATCCCATGTTCAGAAGCGTTGAAGTCAAAGAACAAAAGTGTGTAATTCACCTCTTGCCTGTATACGGCGCGCTTGGCATGTTCTCGTCGTACCGAGGGCGAATGATGCCAGGATGTTTTTTTTAAGCTATGAGTCTCGATGGACCATTTATATCTGGGTAGAAGGCAAAGGATGTTGCACATTCTGCAACATCCCGATGCAGTCAGACGCTGCATCTAATGTACGGTGAGTGATGAAAGGAACAGTGGTTGGGTGATGAGTTTGAAAGGAGCTCAAAAGTCTCTTTGATCTTTTATGCACTTTCCCCAGCGAGTGATGGAACATGTTGTCGTCAACAGGACGGCAGCTTGATCCCGTACTATAAAAAAGTCAAACCTGTTAGACGGGAATGAGCGAAAAGCTATCAAATGTACTCGCTGTTCAAGGAAACGGGAGTACATTATCTCTTTCCTTAGGAAGGTTAGGAACCGCGATTCAAGCATTAATTCATTGAAGTGTATGATTTTTTGTGTGGTAGATTCTTTTAAAATCATACAGTTTTGTATAATAATAAGTCGTGGGTTTTCTTTCCGATCTAGCTTTTTATTTCTCGCCTATTCTGCTTGACGGTCGACGTTCATGTGGGTGACTTAGTAAGGACGTGGTGTTTGCAGCATTCTCACACAATGTTGTACTAGCTACAACTTTACGGTATTTAAAGTACAATAAACTTATCAGTATAAGTATACAAAATATCATTATTATCATTGATTAATACTCTCTAGATTCAATGGACAGAAGTTTTCTTGACTATCATATTCTGTTTGTTGGTTTACACATAGGCTTAATTGTTTTTCTTTCTTATTACCCAATGTTATTGACTATTTGTTACTCTTGCTAATCGATTTTCTTCATTGACACAACAACCAAAGTCTGGGCCTGCCGTTTTCCTCGGCGTAGGGTGTCCTGCTTTCGGGAGGTTGATTCAGTTCAGTTCTGAGCCCACAATCAGATGTGTTTGAAATCATATCTTCCGTTTTTTGAACTGTGGTATTTTAGATTTTTGTTAATTGCTACAAATGAAATTTCAGTTATGCTTCATAGACCTTGCAGAGATACCTATAAAATTCAGTCCAATAATCGGTGCAACTGTAATAACAGTGTCAAAATCCATGATTTCTGAATTTAAGGAGAAAAAACGAATAGTTTAACTTTTGAGTGATTTCTTCTATTTGATCGATTGATTGATTCTTTCTCTCTT
>KZ067232.1:70842-83103 GCA_002091845.1 Anopheles cracens | reverse complement strand
ATTGATAAGAATTGATTTATTACAAATTTCAAAATAAAATAATAAGTAAAATGGATTTCATGAATTCATCTGAAACGTTTAACAAATGTAAACCATTGCTTTTCAGATGTCAAATGCCACAAAATATACACACTAGGAGAAGATAATGTATTTGAGAACCAAACAGGACGAAAATAATGAAAAGGAATAATGCATATATGAGAACGTTCTCCTGGATATAGAGTGGCATCTGGATAAAAAGAAAAGATGATGTAGTGGTCGTAGACACAAAAATTCGATTAACTGTTTTTCATTGTCGGTATAATGAACGAACCTTTCTTCATTGAAAAGTTGAAACAAATTGTAAAAATGTAGCAAAGCTAAATTGATTATGCTTATTTTTTTAAATAATGATCTATATCATAAGTTAAATACCACACTCATGTGCTAAGAATAGAATTCATCGATAGTTCTGAAAACATCTCTCCAGAAACATCACTCTATAACCTATATAATAGGGGATTTATAGGGCTACACGAAGAACAACAGCTAGTAACAAAGTAAATGATATTAGATAAAGTGATTCGAAAAGAATGCAACCGTAATTGATCTGCTGTGAGTGATGAGCTAGCTGAAAGTATGTGAATATTTACCAATTAAAATATATCTGTTGCATCACTGCGCATATCGATTAATGTAACTAGAAATCAGACTGTCCGACTTACCATTTGACTTGCAAAATCGTGCATGGTGATAGGCTGACGGAGAAATGCCATCAATATCATCTTACACAACGTATAATTTGCCCGCAAAAGTAAAAAAAAATCGGTAAGTTTTAAAGTGTTTGGTTTTGTGAATGAGGCTTGCTTACAAAAAAACCACACACATTAGCATAGGCATTTCACATTATGATCAACCATTCCGCATGAATAGACACACATTTCATCACAAAGAAAGCTCATACAGCAGACTGCATTTTACTGGCGCTATCAAAAAGAACTGCACTGACTGAGAAATTATTTTCGTCTGCAAAAGTTTTATTTTTATGGAGATTTTCTCAAAAAACTTGGCGAAAGCAACTCAACTATCCCGACGGGTTTCCTTGCAAATAGACATTTAGTAAAGGGTACAAAAAAGCACTGAAAAATACCGAATACGACTGCCGTGTATCCCGTAATGCTTAATGTGTAGCTAACCACTCCATTAGGTAGTTAGTACCGAAAGAAAGAAAAAAATATGTTTTGCCCATTCTTCATTGCTCTGCAATGAATGGAATGGCATTCGTCAAACAATGGGTCCGAGGCGCTGTTGATTGACAATGAACGAAAGCAAAAAAAAATGGAATAACGATGGCAGTAAAACATTTTTTTTAATTGTTGATTAATTACTCACATTTATGCATAGTTTCTGGACAGAGTACGAAGTTAACTGAAACTCAAATTAGTAAGTTTTGATGAATAGAAATATTTGAAGACATAAATATAGCATAAATATATAATCGTTAACTTAGAAAGAAGTAGATTCATAAAGCATTATTTGGTTATTGTCACCTCCTAACAATGAATTACTAGCCGGCTAGACCGTTAAATGGCTATGCATGGCCGAAAAGTTCGTTGCACTATTCTTACGTTATTCTCAACTCATTGTTAATTTTATCTCTGATATAATGGTAAATGTTAAGAAAACTTTATGGTTTTCAAAAATATTGGATAAAATTTGAATTTTGGTTTTCCTGAATTGTATAAAAGAAAATAACTATTTCATGACAATTTTTACACGACCACGGATAAATATATATTAATTTTGTCCATACAATTATTTTTATATATGAATAAAAATCCATATCTTCCTTTCAAACATTGTACTAATAAACATTGAAGTTATATTGCAATTTTTCTACTATTTTTATAAATTTTAAACTGATTTTTATACAAAGAAAGAATATATTTTCTGCTATAAATCTCTCTTTAATACATGTAACCACCATATTCATCATGTGTAAACGTTCATATTGTGAAGCGCTAACTCGGTGCATCGGAGTAATTTGAACTTTTAATTTATGTTTTAACACGCTTTTGTGAAGTTTCTTTACATTTATTGCTTCAAATACCCCAACAGAGCGTAGGTATATGTATCAACATGATGTGAAGGCGTGAATGTTACACATCACGACAGCCGCCGCTGCTGCTAGCAGGCAGAGTACATAAAACTGTCAAACGATGTTGAAACTTTGCCACAAAATTGTATCATGATGCCGTACGTTGTCCGTCGCAGGGCTCACACCCTTTGCGAGATGCATCATGACCCTCCCAGCCATGTGAACGTTTTCAGTTCAGTGCACTTAATGGAAAATGAATCAATTTGCCGACAAGTAACTCAATTATTTTGGGCGTATTTCAAACCATGAGACGAAACGGTAATTGAATGATGTACACGTGCAAGTGCCTCATCGTGGTGCGTGTCCTGCGATGGAGCAAATGTTTGACTACCATATTGTAAACTTTACATGCGCATAAAACATTGCATTTGGAAGCATAGTATTTATACAACAGCCAAACAACCTAACGCTCTAATAATAGTATACTACCTACTTAATAGCTTTGAAATTGGTACTCAATTGGCTGTGCTAAGAAAGGTACGCTAATAATAAGAATCGAGTCGATAATAATCTCCGAACTCTTTAATCCTTACGCAGCTGAGGCTTACGCTACAACTCAAATGCCACTCCTTGATTGAGTTGTGGTTGACGCGTTCTTGGCTTTGAACTAATTAGAGATTTCTGTATAGGTTCACGCCGTACGCTGACGATTGCGTCGCATTCCATCGCCGCGATATTATGCCTGGCGGGGCAATTATGAGTGTCAAGCATGATGGTTTGCATGGCGCATTTGGTGTGATTTGAAATCTACCATTCACAAGTGTGTATTTGTGAGTGTGCCAAACAATGCGCATCCCCGCGGGGGGTATTGAAACGTTGAAGAAAAAAAATAGCCAAAAGCTACATGGACAGATTGAACACTCCCAGTTTGGGGCAGTGAAACGTGAGGATTTTTTGAGTGATTTAGTAATGGCCTCCTATCATTACTTATTGCAACATTTAGTAATCAAACTTCGTTTTATTATAGTGTACGCAGTATCTTTATTTGTTGTATATCTTTGACTATCTTCCACTAAGCTTATACAAAGCTTCTTTTTTTCAAAGATATTTCAGCAAGTCCAACGGCTTACTGGCACATCAAAAGACGTAGTGCGTAACACTCCAATAACTTTGCCCCTCCTAAATGATCGGGCGCAGCAGAAACTGCGGAATCGACACAGCATGAGAAGGGAAACCATTTATGTTACCATTGCCAGATAGGAGAAGGTTTGCATCATTCATCGCCTCCGATACTCCGCTCGGATGGTGGCTCGGATCGGTAGCCGATAATAACTAAATTAAAAACTGGTTTTCGATTCACTTTCTTTACGATCGCCCCCTAACTGAAACTTCCGATCGCGTCACCATACGGGTGACGAATATGAGAGATTTCGATTTCCGAGCAGTTACTCAAGAAGATAAACCATTCGCAAACTTGCTGCAGAACAACGAAACCGCGTCCCATCGGGCCAAGCGTATTTAACAAAAGAATTCGCCAAAGAAAAGGACAGCATTCCATTATCGGCAGGCTGGCTGGGCGAAAAGCAAACCAACAAGAACAACAACAAAAAGCTTGCTACCTTGCTTGCAGATACCGAACGTGATGTTTTTGCGTGAGAAACCGGTATCGAAATATGACGAAAACATGCACAGAAACGATTCGTATCGGTACGGACACGGTCGCCAGTCCGTACCCATACAGGGGGAGGAGCGCCTATTCGTCGGCCCCAGGGATACTGTTTACATCGTAATGACCGACTCTCGCATTTACTTTCGTACGCATGTTTGGGTGTGTCCGTATATTGTTGGCGTTGTTTTGGAATTCCATCTGTTGCAACCACAATCACAACAACCGCCATATGATGCTTTATTGCGTTCGGTGTTGTCTTTTATAGTGTATTTTCGGATTGCGGGTTATGGAACTTATTCCAAACACTGTAAAAACAGGGATAACTTAACTAAAAAAGGGTAGGTACATTGGTTTATTCCTCTAATATTTTGTTGGTTCAGCAACTTGCCGGTGGAGGTTCTGCAAGAAAGGCCTATCTCAAGGATGCATATATTTTCACCTCCATTGCAATGCCGTGTGTGGACCAACCAGTACACCGGTCGGTCGAAGGTGTTTTCAGTTAACGTTAGTTATCCGGTGTGTAAACATCGCGCAGGCCTACGACTTGTGGCAGGAACTACAAGCATTGCCGTGCCTGTGGAGATCAACCTTGCGAGGCAATTGACCTACGGTTACTCCGACCCGTTCCTGTTGTTGCAACAGCCGTAGTAGTCACCTAGTCACGAGCGATAATCCCGTCACGTGTGGAGCGAATCTCAATGAATGTGTATTAAACATCGCCTCAGAAAAATGCACCACCATGGTAGCATAAACTGAAGGAAAATCAAAATTATAATAAAAATGTTTCTCCACATTTCAAGAGGGCGATCGCATAGAGCCGCGCGAACCGGTGGAAAGTGAAATTTCGCATTACCTCATGGGTGTATTTCCGCAACGAATTAGTGATTGCATAATCGTCAGCGTGCAGCAGCATCTCAACACTGGCTCTTTTTTACTATTATTTTTTTTAAATAGATGTGCGCGAGGCAGATGGAGAAACGTGTTTACGATTAACCTGTTCTGCTTTACGTTTACTGCTACTTAAATGTCTTTTTATCATATAGCTTGATGTGTTTATATTCTCCCTGCGCTCGCTTCGTTTTATGCTATGAATACATTATCTAGTGTTTGCATTTTATTTTTTTCATATGCATCGTATAGGTTGGATTTTCATACAAAACCATTCCTGAAAAAGGAAAACATTGGCAAATTCATCAAAGTATTCAACACGAAATTCAGAACACGTACAACAATTAGTGAATGTGCCAACATAAATATCCAATGACATCGGAAAAAAACAATCCCTCAAATCGATGAAGCGTGTTTCGTCTGCAGCCCGTTAAAAACGCACACTTCCTGGGTTGGCACCGCATTGCCAACGTTGCGCCAGCACCAATGTGGCGGGAATTTGTCAGCGGAATTTAAATATTTTTCGTATCGATTTAAACAGCGCGATAGGCAAATTATCATCCTCAATGTCAGCGAGTCTGCGCACGGCGGTCAATAAAGTGACTCTCCCTTCCCATTAGACGGTTCCCACCAGGCGTCAATAAACAAACCCACCCGGGGCTCCGGGGTCTTAAGTGCGTGGGGTGTGTGTGTGTGTGTGCCGGCTGTTTATGAAGTGCGTTAGCGCGCGAGCGAACGATCGATCAAGGGTCGCGGAGGCTTTTCGCCGAGATCCATGATAACATCTGGTGACGCGCACGTATCCCACCCGGCCACAGTGTCTCGCGAGGGAGAGAAAGAGCGCGTGCGCGCAACAGGCTGTGAGGTGCGCAACGGAAAGACTTGATCGCCGGCGGGTAAAGCGACGAACCTGCTCGTATCGCGGCGGTGGAATTCGACGTTTGCTGAAAACACGGGTCGGGTGTGTGTGTGCCGTGAGGGCGGCGTGCATCAGCGTGGTGGACGTTAACCGGACGGGCCCACATAGACGGCCCCACAGTCGTCCGTCGTGAGTGCCATCGGTAGCATCGTGCGAGCGCGTGTGAAGAAACCGCAGCAGCCATCCTCATCCCGTGCGATCGGATCCGGCACGTCGTGAAGCGAAGAGTGCGCGTTTGTTATCGATTTTCGGCGTGAGTGCGTGAAAAGACATTCGGCTCGGTGCACACACGTCGCAATCATGCGCGATAAGCTGCTGCTCGTGGTCGGTGCGTGCTGTGCGCTGGCCTGTCTGCAGGTGGCCCGGACGGAGCTGAGTGATTATGAAATCGATTACGACGAGGAGGGCTTTTGGATTGGCCACGGGCTGGGCAACCGCAAGGAGGGTGCGTTTGTTTTCTGCCATTTCCGTTCCGGTGCGCCGCGCCGTGGCCCGGGAGTGCACGGTGACGCAACCGAGGCATAACGCGCGTGGGGCCGCCGGGAAGGAAATGTGCGTGCCCGTTGTCTGTGTGTGTGCGTGTGTGTGTGTTCGGCGGAATGCAACTAATCCAACCTCTCCCCAACCGATTACCTATCTGTACTTCTATGTACCCGGATGCAGGCGACGAAGTCCTGAAGGTGCTGCACAAATCCGTCGGACCCTTCGTCGAGCCGCAAAACGTTACCGTCGTGGAGAAGTTCACCGCAGCGGACGGTGAAAGTATTACGTTTACCCAGTTCAACTCATCTAAGGTAAACGCCGTAGTGCGCGGCACGTAATGACGGTGATAAAAAAGTGAAATTAATGGCCTTCCCGGCCGTCGGTGTCGCGTCGGTAGCCGGCACGGCACGTCACAAGCGGGTGGAGTGGCGCAGTGTCTTCGCGAGGCGTGTGTTTCATTGTGGTTCACACATTCCACAAATGTTTGCGCGCGTATCCCATGGGCAGTTTCGTTCACGCAAGACCCACCCGTACGCTAAAGATCTTCGGTGGCTCTTGTGGCTTGTGAGATCCGACGTAGCCGAAGCGTTGCCGCCACTCTGGGCGAATACGCGCTCGATTGTCCGTGGGCAAACGAACGGTGGTGAAGCACTGGGTCATGTAATCACTCCAAGACGACGCTCCCCAAAAACAGTTTTCACAGCGCGACGACAATCCACTTTGGTATGCCTCAATGGCGCGCACGGTGAAGTGTGGCGCGTCATATCTAATGCGACCAAAGCAACCCAAGCGAAAGTGAAAAGCGTCACCCAAAAAAAGCGGCGTTTGGGAAGCTACTACGCTGCTATGGCTACGCGTTCCAAATTGGTGCGCCTGCTGCTACTACCACACACACAAACACACTACCGCAAGCGATCGAACGGACCGGGAGGTTGTTGTAACGGTTGCACATTGACCTTAGGCATACCGGGGTCAGCATGAGAAAGAGCGCGTGCTAGCGCATGCAGGAGCTGGCAACGGAACAACACGATAGTCCTCCAGCGTTCGAGGCATCAAGGCGATCTAGTTGTTTGGATCGTGATTTTAATTGGACCGTTTGCAGTGGGGGTGCGGGTGGGGAACGTTCTGTCTGGTATGAAATGTCTCACAGATACCGATCTACAGCTGTGTAAACTAATTAGACGAAATTTACGAGCGGGCGTGCAGAATGCCGTCATCAATGTGGATGATGGTTGTTGTTTCTCTTGGCGGCGGCACCGCTCCACGGACAATGGAAGCGTATGGGGCTTTCAAAATTGTTGCGTTGCTCAACGGAACGGAACGCTTGAGCAATAGGAGAACCAACATTTGAAATCAATTTCTCTCTACTTGACTACTCAAACTATCGTACACAGTATAATACTAAAAAGTCTAATGTACACGGTTTCCATCTCTTCCAGGTGCTCACATACTTCCACGAGGTTGTCCTGGATTTCAATCCGAAAAACTTCTACATCCGGCTGAAGCTGTTCAACATCACCAGCCTGCGATTACAGCGCACCGTGTACGGCTTTCGTTCGAACGCGATCAAACCGGATGTGAGCTAGAAATGCCTCTCTTCGTTGGCCATAGTGCGCTGACGTAGTGGGACGTAGGTTCCGTTTTTTTATTATTGTAAAGTAAGTTAAAACTGTTGGTATTGTAATGCGTAAGATAGTGAATAAGGAATAAAGCCAAAAATCTCTTACATCACTCTACAGCACCGATGTTGCTCATTATGTATTCAAGGAGATTGTATAAAATTTGCCTCAAAATATCAAAACAGAAATGAAAGCCGCACATCGCTGGCATGATGTCATAATGATTAACAGCCTTCCTGAGCCAGTGTCGCATCTCTGTCACCAGTGCATGGTAAACGAGGGAGGTAAACGGTTGAGATGAAAGTGAACAAAAAATGCGCAGCAAATCTGTTACATCGTTTATCAGTTTTTCCAACTTCTAGTAAAGCGGCATCATCAGAGGTAAGTGAACAAAAAATGCGCAGCAAATCTGTTACATCGTTTATCAGTTTTTCCAACTTCTAGTAAAGCGGCATCATCAGAGGTTTTCGATTATTTTAATCATTGTATGGTTTAATGTTTAGTAGAGAATGTGTCAGCTGTAATGTCTTATTCATATTAAATTAAAAAAAAATGCCCTTAGATTGATCGGACCCAAAAAAGTATGCCTGTTACATGAACTAGCGTACTTGAAGTTCTGTCATTGCTGATATGTCAGGATACTAGCAGAATGGATCAACTCATTCTTGATAGGAGATGTTGACTTAAATGAGAACTACACACAGAGTCTTAATGTGTTAATCGTTTCTAGCAATGGTGGTATTGGATATAACCATTATCTCTCTAATCTCAAGTTTTCCTATCTAATGATCACCTCGAATGAATCATTACTCTAAACATCAATGCTAACGGATTAACCTTAACGAATCAATGAAAAAATCTTCAAATTAGAAGCTATGCTTTAACGCTTCAGACAACGATTGCTCTCTGTACGATATAATATGTCGCAAAATATCGCGAGAGTAGTTTATGGTAAATGTTCTTATTAAGCTTAGCGCAAATTTTTTAATAGTAACACAGCATTCTTTATTTATTAGGCAACATTCCTGTAATGATATTGTTGATTACACTATAAGGCTAGCCTAACATTAAACATAACGTCTGAACCACAAAAGGCATACACTAGCCTAAGCCTAAGCGTTGCACAGTAAAAAAAATCAAAGTTATTGGTCCATAGGTTGAAGTCTTCAGAACATAGAAATCTCCTCTGTTTTCTGTGCTAAGCAAATCACGAGAGCGAAGATGTCTGTGAGGTGCGTAATAATTAATAGATTCAAACAGAAACGGCGCATCTATTATATTTCTTAGCAGTATTGCTTTAAAAAAAACCTTGAGCTAGCTTATTTCGGTGCTCAATTGAATGAAGGCCTTACGAGAGATGTCTGACCCGTAGTAAGGAGCTCCAGAAGATCTCCAAAGTTGTAGTCGTATCCGCAATTTTAATTGAAAAGCGTCTATTTTGTCATTAGAACAATACTATATGCTATCCAGAGAATAACTGCACATTAGACGTACAAGACAAACGTAAGGTTTTTAAGTGCTAAAGGATCGTTAAAGCCATTAGTCTGATGATTTAGCCATTAGTCTCCAGATTTCTGGAGTGACCTAAATCCAGAGTTTCCTGTCGTCGAGTGAGTCCATATCCTAGTGTATAATAGTTGCACATTAGAGGGTTTTCAAGTCTCTGAGTAGATACAATGATGACTCAATGATGTTGAGTTAAAAAAAAAACAAAATCAATCTGGCATATCATATTAAATTAAAAAAAAATGCCCTTAGATTGATCGGACCCAAAAAAGTATGCCTGTTACATGAACTAGCGTACTTGAAGTTCTGTCATTGCTGATATGTCAGGATACTAGCAGAATGGATCAACTCATTCTTGATAGGAGATGTTGACTTAAATGAGAACTACACACAGAGTCTTAATGTGTTAATCGTATCTAGCAATGGTGGTATTGGATATAACCATTATCTCTCTAATCTCAAGTTTTCCTATCTAATGATCACCTCGAATGAATCATTACTCTAAACATCAATGCTAACGGATTAACCTTAACGAATCAATGAAAAAATCTTCAAATTAGAAGCTATGCTTTAACGCTTCAGACAACGATTGCTCTCTGTACGATATAATATGTCGCAAAATATCGCGAGAGTAGTTTATGGTAGATGTTCTTATTAAGCTTAGCGCAATTTTTTTTAATAATAACACAGCATTCTTTATTTATTAGGCAACATTCCTGTAATGATATTGTTGATTACACTATTAGGCTAGCCAAAAATTAAACATAACGTCTGAACCACAAAAGGCATACACTAGCCTAAGCCTAAGCGTTGCACAGTAAAAAAAAATCAAAG
This sequence comes from Anopheles cracens, assembly GCA_002091845.1. Lineage (NCBI taxonomy): Eukaryota > Metazoa > Arthropoda > Insecta > Diptera > Culicidae > Anopheles > Anopheles cracens. Next base: position 73,108 of record KZ067232.1, on the reverse strand, counting down.
TTATTGGTCCATAGGTTAAAGTCTTCAGAACATAGAAATCTCCTCTGTTTTCTGTGCTAAGCAAATCACGAGAGCGAAGATGTCTGTGAGGTGCGTAATAATTAATAGATTCAAACAGAAACGGCGCATCTATTATATTTTTTAGCACTTTTGCTTTTTAAAAACCTTGAGCTAGCTTATTTCGGTGCTCAATTGAATGAAGGCCTTACGAGAGATGTCTGACCCGTAGTAAGGAGCTCCAGAAGATCTCCAAAGTTGTAGTCGTATCCGCAATTTTAATTGAAAAGCGTCTATTTTGTCATTAGAACAATACTATATGCTATCCAGAGAATAACTGCACATTAGACGTACAAGACAAACGTAAGGTTTTTAAGTGCTAAAGGATCGTTAAAGCCATTAGTCTGATGATTTAGCCATTAGTCTCCAGATTTCTGGAGTGACTTAAATTCAGAGTGTCCTGTCGTCGAGTGAGTCCATATCCTAGTGTATAATAGTTGCACATTAGAGGGTTTTGAAGTCTCTGAGTAGATACAATGATGACGGTTGAGTTAAAACAAACAAAATCAATCTGGCATAGCACATACAATAGATTATTAATCTGGCATAGCACATACAATAGATTATTAATTCTACTAAATCAGGTTTATTTTTACTATTTATTGCTTCTGAAAAATATCAGACACATTTGAACTATTTGTTCTAAAACTTTGAAACTTTGATAGCATAGTAACTAATCTGATAAAGAGGTCATCTCTTGCTGAGCAAACTTTTGGACAAATCTCAAAATGGGGTATGGAAAGTGTATAAAGAAAAACAAACACTAACACGATCTCCCAACTACTTGCAGAGATGTCATTGAAACTCAATTATCGTCCCAACTTTTGCGCCTTTCGCACTTTCATGCTCAAGCATCCCGTTGCACGCTCGTCCATTCCATTCCCTCCCCCTCGTTTATAATCTACCCATTTTGTTTGGGCTACTCGTTAAAGTAAAGTGAAATTGACTGTTATGAGATGATGTTTATGTTGCATCTTCCCCAAGCTGCCATCTCCGTATGGTAGCCAGTGCGATCGGGCTCTTCGCGATTGTAGCGAAAAAAACAACCCTTAGCAGCAGGCTAAAGCATCAAAAAGGAGAGAAAAAAAAGCATAATTGTGTTGTCTGAAAGTAATCAATTGTCAACTACCGCCGGTGCCAAAGGTAGCGGTAGTTCGCAACGAGCTTCGACTTGTGTCAGTCGGTGAGGCAAGGAATCTGTTTTGCATACAATCCATTATTTTCTGTTTTTTTTTGTTTTGTTTTATTAAATCCTACGACATTGACACCGACGCGTCACTGCTCTTATGCTGAACGCTTTTCGGTTCCACCGGCGGGCAAATACACCATCATTGACTGCTGACGGTATGACGATGCGGGCGCGGGCGCAACCGAAGCGGAAGAGATTACAAATTTAAATGGATTTTTACATTTAGTGGCACAACATCAACCACTCTAACGGGCACGGCGTAGCACCTTGCCCTTCACATTCGCCGATGCGCTGAGCGCGCTCCCATCCCGGCAAGGGTAAATCCCTTCCCGAGCTGGATTGAGAGCCCGGGTGCAAGCTGCCCTAAAATACGGCGGTCCGTGCCGAGATTTCATCTTGGACCGGTACCATAAACCCATCTGGACCATCTCTCCTTAGGAAGTGGTGTTTATTAATCTAGTAAACCAAAACGCGGAGGACCAAAAATAAGATGAATAACCTATTTGCGATTTGCGATGTATGTAAATGCAATTTGATACTTTTTATTGTAAGAACACACTCCATTCTTTCTAAAACTATGACCAAAATATTTTTTTAGTCAAATTTTATTCAATTTTACAATTTTTAGTGACTGTTGATGGTTCTGCATAAAAAATGCACCTTGATTACTTTTTTTAAACTTTTATTCAAATCTAGAATAGTTTCTGAACATTCATGTAAAATTTCATGAAAGTCCTTCTACTATTGAAAAAAAAAAGTAAAATCGGTTGAAGTTTGTTTAGACAATAATAAACAAACTGAGAATTATCGTACGAATTTACGGTTTTTAACAATGCCTTAGTAAGTATTGTGACTTTACTGATATTTTTTTTTGTTTTATTAATATTTTATATTTTTTATTGCTACGATGGCCATGCTACGCCACTTGATCAACAATAATATTTTATCGGATTCATGCAGCTCCAATAAATCAGAGTGCGTTTCGGTTCAAGTTTATTACCAGACGATAGTAGAACACCC
>KZ067232.1:31049-44762 GCA_002091845.1 Anopheles cracens | reverse complement strand
AGAGACGCTAAAGATGAAAATCGTTGTGACGCTGATTTTCATCGTATCGAGTTACTTCTTCTTCAAGAAAAAATTAAGGAGATGGAGCTGCGCGTCCTCCGCGTTTTGGTTTACTAGATTAATAAACACCACTTCCTAAGGAGAGATGGTCCAGATGGGTTTATGGTACCGGTCCGGCCGTGTGAAAACCATCGCCGCTACCAAACCGATACACGATTTGTATTAGGGCAATCAACAATCAATCACCATCTGCGAAAGAAGGAAGAAACGACGCTTTCCTCCTTCTATTCGTCCGCTCAGAATTGATCCAATCATGCCGCTCTTGAAAGAAAATGAGACCGCACCGCTCCGGACTATTGCTATGAAAATATCATTTCCTTTTCGAGTGTACTGGGAGAGTGTTTTCGCAAAGGGAAAGCTATCCCATCAACCTTTCCACTCCAGCGATACATTAAAGCGTCCCAAGATTGATTGGTATCAATTCTTTGAATCAACAAAACATCTCAACCCAACGCGTGAACACCCGAAAAGACTCATACTCATGGTCGATTTTTTGGGCGCAAGGAGCGAATAATGGCCGGTGACAAAAGGCGATGCGGTCCAGCGACAAAACCGTCCGGTTTATCTCTCCATCCGTTTACACATTGGCTGTATGGGTTTATATCGTCTCAATGTCCTTGCTGCCTACGCCGAATGCTGGCATCTTTCCTTGCGGTGAGCCTAAGGGCGACTAAATTAATTTCGATATCTCAATGGCTCTTGATTTTAGCAGAGGTAAATAACGTTTCTGCTACTGACATCTCCGCTAGGCCAGGATATTGGATTCGAGAGGTATAAACAATCATCATTAATTTTGTTCTCCACAGCGAAACCCCCGGTGTGTACAAGGAACAGCAGCTTGTTGGTACCCGTGTCCATTATTTATGGTATGAGCGTCATAAACTTACCTTGCCCAGAAGTACTTTGGAGTAAATCAAACGGTAGTAAATATCCAATCGTGTTTTATTTCTTTCCAACTATGCTAGAAACCATAGTTAACTAGATAACGCCATTTGCCTCCGTGCGGGTTTGAGAACGTGGGTCCGCTTTACCGTCAGTATAGTACGTGGGTGTCTAGTGTTTGTCAAACGCAAACACTCCACCGAATGGATGATTTATTTTTCAACTGCTATTTTCACAGCACTTATCACGCCTTTCTGTTTGCTCGATTGCTATTGGAATGCATATTTTCCTCGCCATTTGACGTACTGCTATTTTCACAGCACTTATCACGCCTTTCTGTTTGCTCGATTGCTATTGGAATGCATATTTTCCTCGCCATTTGACGGAGATGAAATCTCGGCACGGACCACCCCTACGCCGTATTTTAGGGCAGCTTGCACCCGGGCTCTCAATCCAGCTCGGGAAGGGATTTACCCTTGCCGGGATGGGAGCGCGCTCAGCGCATCGGCGAATGTGAAGGGCAAGGTGCTACGCCGTGCCCGTTAGAGTGGTTGATGTTGTGCCACTAAATGTAAAAATCCATTTAAATTTGTAATCTCTTCCGCTTCGGTTGCGCCCGCGCCCGCACCGTCAGCAGTCAATGATGGTGTATTTGCCCGCCGGTGGAACCGAAAAGCGTTCAGCATAAGAGCAGTGACGCGTCGGTGTCAATGTCGTAGGATTTAATAAAACAAAACAAAAAAAAAACAGAAAATAATGGATTGTATGCAAAACAGATTCCTTGCCTCACCGACTGACACAAGTCGAAGCTCGTTGCGAACTACCGCTACCTTTGGCACCGGCGGTAGTTGACAATTGATTACTTCCAGACAACACAATTATGCTTTTTTCTCTCTTTTTTGATGCCTTAGCCTGCTGCTAAGGGTGTTTTTTTTTTCGCTACAATCGCGAAGAGCCGGATCGCACTGGCAACCATACGGAGATGGCAGCTTGGGTAAGATGCAACATAAACATCATCTCATAACAGTCAATTTCACTTTACTTTAACGAGTAGCCCAAACAAAATGGGTAGATTATAAACGAGGGGGAGGGAATGGAATGGACGAGCGTGCAACGGGATGCTTGAGCATGAAAGTGCGAAAGGCGCAAAAGTTGGGACGATAATTGAGTTTCAATGACATCTCTGCAAGTAGTTGGGAGATCGTGTTAGTGTTTGTTTTTCTTTATGCACTTTCCATACCCCATTTTGAGATTTATCCAAAAGTTTGCTCAGCAAGAGATGTCCTCTTTATCAGATTAGTTACTATGCTATCAAAGTTTCAAAGTTTTAGAACAAATAGTTCAAATGTGTCTGATATTTTTCAGAAGCAATAAATAGTAAAAATAAACCTGATTTAGTAGAATTAATAATCTATTGTATGTGCTATGCCAGATTAATAATCTATTGTATGTGCTATGCCAGATTGATTTTGTTTGTTTTAACTCAACCGTCATCATTGTATCTACTCAGAGACTTCAAAACCCTCTAATGTGCAACTATTATACACTAGGATATGGACTCACTCGACGACAGGACACTCTGAATTTAAGTCACTCCAGAAATCTGGAGACTAATGGCTAAATCATCAGACTAATGGCTTTAACGATACTTTAGCACTTAAAAACCTTACGTTTGTCTTGTACGTCTAATGTGCAGTTATTGTCTGGATAGCATATAGTATTGTTCTAATGACAAAATAGACGCTTTTCAATTAAAATTGCGGATACGACTACAACTTTGGAGATCTTCTAGAGCTCCTTACTACGGGTCAGACATCTCTCGTAAGGCCTTCATCCGATTGAGCACCGAAATAAGCTAGCTCAAGGTTTTTAAAAAGCAAAAGTGCTAAAAAATATAATAGATGCGCCGTTTCTGTTTGAATCTATTAATTATTACGCACCTCACAGACATCTTCGCTCTCGTGATTTGCTTAGCACAGAAAACAGAGGAGATTTCTATGTTCTGAAGACTTTAACCTATGGACCAATAACTTTGATTTTTTTTTACTGTGCAACGCTTAGGCTTAGGCTAGTGTATGCCTTTTGTGGTTCAGACGTTATGTTTAATTTTTGGCTAGCCTAATAGTGTAATCAACAATATCATTACAGGAATGTTGCCTAATAAATAAAGAATGCTGTGTTATTATTAAAAAAAATTGCGCTAAGCTTAATAAGAACATCTACCATAAACTACTCTCGCGATATTTTGCGACATATTATATCGTACAGAGAGCAATCGTTGTCTGAAGCGTTAAAGCATAGCTTCTAATTTGAAGATTTTTTCATTGATTCGTTAAGGTTAATCCGTTAGCATTGATGTTTAGAGTAATGATTCATTCGAGGTGATCATTAGATAGGAAAACTTGAGATTAGAGAGATAATGGTTATATCCAATACCACCATTGCTAGAAACGATTAACACATTAAGACTCTGTGTGTAGTTCTCATTTAAGTCAACATCTCCTATCAAGAATGAGTTGATCCATTCTGCTAGTATCCTGACATATCAGCAATGACAGAACTTCAAGTACGCTAGTTCATGTAACAGGCATACCTTTTGGGGTCCGATCAATCTACGGGCATTTTTTTTAAATTTAATATGAATAAGACATTGCAGCTGACACATTCTCTACTAAACATTAAACCATACAATGATTAAAATAATCGAAATCCTCTGATGATGCCGCTTTACTAGAAGTTGGAAAAACTGATAAACGATGTAACAGATTTGCTGCGCATTTTTTGTTCACTTGCTATATTTATGTCTTCAAATATTTCTATTCATCAAAACTTACTAATTTGAGTTTCAGTTAACTTCGTACTCTGTCCAGAAAATATGCATAAATGTGAGTAATTAATCAACAATTTAAAAAAATGTTTTACTGCCATCGTTATTCCATTTTTTTTTGCTTTCGTTCATTGTCAATCAACAGCACCTCGGACCCATTGTTTGACGAATGCCATTCCATTCATTGCAGAGCAATGAAGAATGGGCAAAACATATTTTTTTCTTTCTTTCGGTACTAACTACCTAATGGAGTGGTTAGCTACACATTAAGCATTACGGGATACACGGCAGTCGTATTCGGTATTTTTCAGTGCTTTTTTGTACCCTTTACTAAATGTCTATTTGCAAGGAAACCCGTCGGGATAGTTGAGTTGCTTTCGCCAAGTTTTTTGAGAAAATCTCCATAAAAATAAAACTTTTGCAGACGAAAATAATTTCTCAGTCAGTGCAGTTCTTTTTGATAGCGCCAGTAAAATGCAGTCTGCTGTATGAGCTTTCTTTGTGATGAAATGTGTGTCTATTCATGCGGAATGGTTGATCATAATGTGAAATGCCTATGCTAATGTGTGTGGTTTTTTTGTAAGCAAGCCTCATTCACAAAACCAAACACTTTAAAACTTACCGATTTTTTTTTACTTTTGCGGGCAAATTATACGTTGTGTAAGATGATGGCATTCTCCGTCAGCCTATCACCATGCACGATTTTGCAAGTCAAATGGTAAGTCGGACAGTCTGATTTCTAGTTACATTAATCGATATGCGCAGTGATGCAACAGATATATTTTAATTGGTAAATATTCACATACTTTCAGCTAGCTCATCACTCACAGCAGATCAATTACGGTTGCATTCTTTTCGAATCACTTTATCTAATATCATTTACTTTGTTACTAGCTGTTGTTCTTCGTGTAGCCCTATAAATCCCCTATTATATAGGTTATAGAGTGATGTTTCTGGAGAGATGTTTTCAGAACTATCGATGAATTCTATTCTTAGCACATGAGTGTGGTATTTAACTTATGATATAGATCATTATTTAAAAAAATAAGCATAATCAATTTAGCTTTGCTACATTTTTACAATTTGTTTCAACTTTTCAATGAAGAAAGGTTCGTTCATTATACCGACAATGAAAAACAGTTAATCGAATTTTTGTGTCTACGACCACTACATCATCTTTTCTTTTTATCCAGATGCCACTCTATATCCAGGAGAACATTCTCATATATTCATTATTCCTTTTCATTATTTTCGTCCTGTTTGGTTCTCAAATGCATTATCTTCTCCTAGTGTGTATATTTGGTGGCATTTGACATCTGAAAAGCAATGGTTTACATTTGTTAACCGTTTCAGATGAATTCTTGAAATCCATTTTCCTTATTATTTTATTTTGAAATTTGTAATAAATCAATTCTTATTATTATTCTTATTCATATTCCATATTCATTTTTTGATATTCATTCATATTCTTTCATATTCATATTCATATTAATATTCCTTACTAAACATCATCAGAACTCTCATAAAGATAGACATTTAAAGATATACTTTAACGCTCTGATCAATAATTTTAAATTATTCAGAGTATATAATCAATCAATCGATCAAATAGAAGAAATCACTCAAAAGTTAAACTATTCGTTTTTTCTCCTTAAATTCAGAAATAATGGATTTTGACACTGTTATTACGGTTGCACCGATTATTGGACTGAATTTTATAGGTATCTCTGGAAGGTCTATGAAGCATAACTAAAATTTCATTTGTAACAATCAACAAAAATCTAAAATACCACAGTTCAAAAACGGAAGAAATGATTTCATACACTTCTGGTTGTGGGCTCAGAACTCAACTGGATCACCCTCCCGAAAGCAGGACACCCTAAGCCGAGGAAAACGGCAGGCCCAGACTTTGGTTGTTGTGTCAATGAAGAAAATCGATTAGCAAGAGTAACAAATAGTCAATAACATTGGGTAATAAGAAAGAAAAACAATTAAGCCTATGTGTAAACCAACAAACAGAATATGATAGTCAAGAAAACTTCTGTCCATTGAATCTAGAGAGTATTAATCAATGATAATAATGATATTTTGTATACTTATACTGATAAGTTTATTGTACTTTAAATACCGTAAAGTTGTAGCTAGTACAACATTGTGTGAGAATGCTGCAAACACCACGTCCTCACTAAGTCACCCACAAGAACGTCGACCGTCAAGCAGAATAGGCGAGAAATAAAAAGCTAGATCGGAAAGAAAACCCACGACTCATTATTATACAAAACTGTATGATTTTAAAAGAATCTACCACACAAAAAATCATACACTTCAATGAATTAATGCTTGAATCGCGGTTCCTAACCTTCCTAAGGAAAGAGATAATGTACTCCCGTTTCCTTGAACAGCGAGTACATTTGATAGCTTTTCGCTCATTCCCGTCTAACAGGTTTGACTTTTTTATAGTACGGGATCAAGCTGCCGTCCTGTTGACGACAACATGTTCCATCACTCGCTGGGGAAAGTGCATAAAAGATCAAAGAGACTTTTGAGCTCCTTTCAAACTCATCACCCAACCACTGTTCCTTTCATCACTCACCGTACATTAGATGCAGCGTCTGACTGCATCGGGATGTTGCAGAATGTGCAACATCCTTTGCCTTCTACCCAGATATAAATGGTCCATCGAGACTCATAGCTTAAAAAAAACATCCTGGCATCATTCGCCCTCGGTACGACGAGAACATGCCAAGCGCGCCGTATACAGGCAAGAGGTGAATTACACACTTTTGTTCTTTGACTTCAACGCTTCTGAACATGGGATTTTTTCCTTTCAAGTATCGTCTCTACTCGCGATACGCTAAGGACACATATTTCTTGCTACCGTGCTTCAAACGATCTCCATAACAATAAAAACGCAATGCCTTGGGCATATTTCCAAATGAAGCTTTTCAGTGGGCTAGTCAATTCTACACGAATAACAAATTCTCCAGGAGCGCCTAGTTGAGTTTTATTTTGTTATGAATGTTTTCTAATTGAAACATACACCTGGCTTTGTCCGAGTATTATTTGCTTGTACCAGATAAACAGCGTATGGTATCGCAAAAATAATAAAATTTTATTCAACCACAGGAAAAACAATAGTTGTTTAGGGAAAGGTGTGTTCTCAAGTTATTAAGGCATATTGTTCATTTCATATATTGTTCACTCATGTAAAGCAACTTATCGCTGCAATGCGAACTAATCTGTTTTGTTATTGACATACATAGTTTATAAAATTCAAACCCCTTTATTTTATAAAATTTTCTCTTAAAATTTCAAGTGTAGTCTTTAAGTAAGGCAGTCGTATGTTCCTGTGCTCAGGCGCAAGGTCTTCCATACCATAGTTTATGGGTTTGAATATCCACTGGGCGCCGTTTTCCCGTACGGAGAACTGACTATCTAGGCTCGTGGTTGATATTGACTTAATTCAATGAAAACCATAAATTGTAGAGTCAAATCTAATTGGTCTTGTTGCGAAAAGCAACAAAAAATTCTAAATACATGATTACCAAACTAGTAGATACATATTCATATTTATGCCAACATCTTAGTTGAACATTATACATAAATATAAAGATCATACATAAATATATTACTTAAACTTAATCGTCATTATTTGTTAGAGTGCATCACTATTAGTTTTCTTTGGAAAAAGTAAGTAAGTAAATATGCCAACTCTTCATCAATCAAACACAGTTTGAAAAATGTGAAACGTTGCACCGCATAAGCTAACAATTTTCGAGTGCAAGAATTATGTTATACGATCCTATGAAAGAAAAAAACATCTTCAACAGCACCTACGGTTTGTATGCTAAGTTATTTTCTCAAGTTCTTTGAATCCGTCTCACCTGTTTCGGGCATACCCAGTGTCCGAACCCGAATCTTGTATTTTCTATTTGCCCGACAATCTTCATCATTACTATTCAGGAAATACCACGCAAACATAAAAACATGCGTATGATTGCATATGCTCCCATCGTGCCTGCTTATGTCGACTTTTCCCATTGTCATGCACCTTTAAATTAATTCATGAATATTGATGAGGCGAACTGTTTAGATGTCTAGCGACTATTTTCTATTTTCATTACCATCTTTACATAAGACGGCATGATTTCGGACGTAAAGCTCAGCTTTCTTTGCTAAACTTGTAACGACTTTGCAGAAGGCTTTTACCTATGTTCGTGCTCAGCTTTTGAGTTTCTGTTAATTGGTTTGTTATTTACTCATTCAGTAATTGACCTGTGTGTTTTTCTAAACATGAAAGCACCTTTCAAGCCACCTTTTTGTTATGAAACAGGTCAAAAGACAAGATCAGAATTGTGTAGCCTGAATTAATTTATGTCGAAATATTTGTCTATGTTGCTGGCTTTGTAATCTCACAAAAATCTATTTAATCATTAACCCATCTGGAAGACTACCTTCACTTACATATATTGTTATGATGTGTTCAACTACCGTTGATCTGATATTACTTATTACATATCAGATCGTGTTATCCTAGTATGATTTCATTTACACGAGCATAGGCAACATGGTAATTAAAGAAAATCTGGGATTATGAAACCAACGTTAGTACCGACTTACTGACCTTATAAGGCTTCGTCACCAAAGTCGGCTAGATGAAAAGAAACACCGACAAAGTCGGAACATGAAAAGTTATTTTAGCTCCCTTTTACACAAGTTAGTCAAAGCACCTAATTAAAAAAGCAGCGATGTAAAATAAAACAAATTTCATTTCTCTGCATTACTTTAATATCAAAGAAACATGTATTCGAATCAAATCGATATCGGAATCAGGTAAAAAAACACTGCGTGAAAATAATACACATCCATAGCCAATCACCAATAAACTTCAAGAAAGTGTGTTTGGATGGTTTTAGTGTCGAAAAACCTGGCATCGGATATCCTCAGTCATAAATCAGATAAACATCGACTCACACGAAACATTAACCGTTTTATTAGTCATGAAACACAAAGCCGGAGCCAACAGCTCGCAGCCTATAGGCTAGCAGATGGATGTATTTTTGCTTCAGAAATCTGATCAAACGCACGAAATGAGATACATTCCGTTCCTGCGTACAACTGCTTGATCAGACTGGCTCGCCTCAGCCAGCGGGGATCGTGTATAAACAAATGTAGGTTTTTTAAATAAATGGTCGGTCGTTTTGTCACACGGAAACGATCAGGCAACGGAAAGCAGGACAACAGGGTTCCAAAAACACCACACAATGAAGAATTTCAACGATCTGCAGGAGGTCTTCGATTATGATTTCAATCTCGCTTGCTTGCTGTATTGGTAGCTTCTGAAGATCATCGTCTATCGTTTCTTTTGGACTGTCACTTTTTGGTTCATTTGCTAGTATTGAAGGCTGATATTGTATTGAAATCTATGTTATCAGCGTGTAAACAAACTTTTCATGTCGCGGAGGCACTTCAGTCGGCTAATTTGAAAAGCATAACACAATCCCTACATACACCCGCGAAGTGTAGTGCAGCAGAATGATGGTTCCGGTGGAAAAGAGCTAATGTTTGCTGAAGTATTGCTCCCTTTTGGCATCATCCCCAACACAATCGGTTAGTTGCTTTGTACTGCGTTTTATCTACCGGCGGATGGATTTTGTTTTATCTCGCGCGGTCCCGCGCTTCAAAGCAGCGCCGGAGAGCGCACGATTTTTCCTCTCGTCAGATGCACTCTTAATTCTAGAAGCCGCCGCCGCCGGTGCGCCATGTTCTATGATCTTGAGGGCGCGTTTGAAAGTGCTTCCGCAGTACAAATAATACTACCGCTATCGCCACCGCGCGCTGTGTATATTTACTTTGTGACATACCTGCTGAATGTGTTGCATCTTCGTGTTGAAAAGAGCGCTGAATTGTGCGACGCAATCGCGCCTGATTGTGTAGGTAGGATCTTTTTTCTCAACACACCGTAAAGAAGACCGGCTGTGACAAACAATAGTCTGGAATTTTTCAATTCAGTTGGCTGTGAAACGAATGTTTGAGGAAGCGGCAAACGATAACACTCATCAAACACGGCGGCTGTCATCTCACACCACATTAGGATTATCGGTGGTTTTGTTTGTAAAAATTCATCTTTTCTTGGACTTGTTACGGTCGAACCGGCCTACACCGGTCTTGTCAACAACATAAACTCTCTCTTTAAACAGCTAGGCTTATTTTGGGTCCGACGTTGATTTGTTAGGTTTTGGGTCCTACGGAAAGCGGTTTAATCCGAATAAATGTTCAAATACATTAAAAATATACTGTTACCACTGTTCTGAAGTTATTTAAACCATTGTAATCTATTTGGAATAGCGTCAAAACTATACTGCAGTACTATCTAGTTATGAAATTAATTAATCACAACATAAAAATGAAAAAAAAATACAAGGGCATACCGAGAAGATGCTTTGAAGTATACAATTACTCCATGCGTGAGCTTGGCGGAACAGCATCTTTAATACGTTGCTAGGGTATTTGCTTAGTATGTCCGCCACTGGCTTCAAAAGCTTTTTATCAAAATTATCACTAGATTGGAATGGATTGGTTTAAACTTTCGCGATACTTTCAAATAAGATTCTACTTTCTGTCCAGACCTTTTCCTAGGCTTGATATGCTTGACCATTCTTCCCAAGATAACCATTCTTCCGAAGATAACAGTTTGTTCATTTGTGGAGCAGTTTCTAGACCATCTACGATAGCAAGTATGGTTAGTAAGTCTAAAAAAATGAAACCAAAATGTCTTAAAATTTGATATTATTATATGTTATATGGAATGGAGCAAACATTTCATTATTATTAAGTATCATTTGAACATACAAGTTAACTCGTATAAATGAGCACTCTTTTGATTAACCAAGCACGCATAACATCAATTCGAATCGCGATACAAAAGACCACCCACTCAGATGTCGCGATTTGCTGTGAGTTGTGCCTGCATAATTCACATGTTTGTTTCACTCCCGATTTGCTGCCTCAACACACCGTAAAGAAGGCCGGCTGTGACAAACAATAGTCTGGAATTTTTCAATTCAGTTGGCTGTGAAACGAATGTTTGAGGAAGCGGCAAACGATAACACTCATCAAACACGGCGGCTGTCATCTCACACCACATTAGGATTATCGGTGGTTTTGTTTGTAAAAATTCACCTTTTCTTAGACTTGTTACGGTCGAACCGGCCTACACCGGTCTTGTCAACAACATAAACTCTCTCTTTAAACAGCTAGGCTTATTTTGGGTCCGACGTTGGCTGATATTGTATTGAAATCTAGTTAATGTTAGATATTTTTCATATCCTATTGCTTCAGTCATATGCACGGGTCAAAAAAAATTAATTTAATCACGATATGGTCACGTTTCACAAAACGCCACTTGCATCATGCAAATATACATAGTACAATATACGAATACATGGATATTTGTAGACTCGTAGATATTCAAAAATTTACAGTCCAATGTATAATTTATGCAACGTCAGTTTGATGTCATCAAATGTTGAATATGGGAAAGCTATTTGTTTTCATGCTATTTGATTATTTAAATTTCAGTTGATAAAATGTAGTATAGTATATATCATTCGCTATTATTTTTTTGTCATAATATTTCCAAAATTCAACTATTTCAACTCGTTCATTTATGACGTAAAAATAGCATGTCACTATGGGTTCAACACACGCGGAAATTTGATATACTTGTATGTCTGCGGTCCGAATCAATACGTTGCTAGGGTATTTGCTTAGTATGTCCGCCACTGGCTTCAAAAGCTTTTTATCAAAATTATCACTAGATTGGAATGGATTGGTTTAAACTTTCGCGATACTTTCAAATAAGATTCTACTTTCTGTCCAGACCTTTTCCTAGGCTTGATATGCTTGACCATTCTTCCCAAGATAACCATTCTTCCGAAGATAACAGTTTGTTCATTTGTGGAGCAGTTTCTAGACCATCTACGATAGCAAGTATGGTTAGTAAGTCTAAAAAAATGAAACCAAAATGTCTTAAAATTTGATATTATTATATGTTATATGGAATGGAGCAAACATTTCATTATTATTAAGTATCATTTGAACATACAAGTTAACTCGTATAAATGAGCACTCTTTTGATTAACCAAGCACGCCTCCATGCGTGAGCTTGGCGGAACAGCATCTTCAAACATTTTTATAAACAAATAAGCTTTGAGCGTTTCTAGCCTACCGCATGCATGCTGTTATCAGCGTGTAAACAAACTTTTCATGTCGCGGAGGCACTTCAGTCGGCTAATTTGAAAAGCATAACACAATCCCTACATACACCCGCGAAGAGTAGTGCAGCAGAATGATGGTTCCGGTGGAAAAGAGCTAATGTTTGCTGAAGTATTGCTCCCTTTTGGCATCATCCCCAACACAATCGGTTAGTTGCTTTGTACTGCGTTTTATCTACCGGCGGATGGATTTTGTTTTATCTCGCGCGGTCCCGCGCTTCAAAGCAGCGCCGGAGAGCGCACGATTTTTCCTCTCGTCAGATGCACTCTTAATTCTAGAAGCCGCCGCCGCCGGTGCGCCATGTTCTATGATCTTGAGGGCGCGTTTGAAAGTGCTTCCGCAGTACAAATAATACTACCGCTATCGCCACCGCGCGCTGTGTATATTTACTTTGTGACATACCTGCTGAATGTGTTGCATCTTCGTGTTGAAAAGAGCGCTGAATTGTGCGACGCAATCGCGCCTGATTGTGTAGGTAGGATCTTTTTTTATCTCCAGTAGCGCTCGTTCTGAATGAGCGTAACTGTGAGCTTGCAGTTAATTAGACCGAAACCGGTGCCGGCCTATGTTAGACGCCGCATCCGGTTTCGGTGTGTTTAGCGTCGCTAAAGATTACGTAACACAATAAAAACAAACCTCCGTGACATCAAAGGGAAACCACCCGCGACAGATGAGTTGCGCCCATGTTGCATGCTGCTCGCTACAAACAATGCAACAAATGAGCTGCATTTAGTTGTAGGGTACGATCGTCTCACTGTGACTGAGATAAACAAAATATCTGCTTGGTTGTTGCGAAACCGGAAACAAAATAAATAAATTTAATCTCTCCGTATGATCGAGTGCTGAAAGCAACTGGCCTCGTAAATCGATCGACAATTGAACTTAGATATGTTACAGGAACAGGCGCGTTGATTTATGGCGCCTTCGGTTGCACAGTGGTTTCGAACAATCGACTGATTTATTTGGGTTCATTAATTTCACCATATTCTTGAAAGATTTCAAATAAACATGATGCAAACATAGCAGAGTACAATAATATTCACAAAAAAACATAATCATTATTTGTATTATTAACAGATCCTATCGCTGCATAGCTTGTTTTGTCCAGCCGTTGTAGTGCGCTCGACTCAATGTACCAAAGCTAGCATTACAGAGTGGCGATATCTCAATCTACAGCCAACAAAACTCCGAATGTTATAATCAGTGCAGCCACTGCGAAACGCAGGCATCCTCTACAATACAATCGGTAATCGGCATCTTCACCGAATCACTGTTTAGCATCGCCGATATCGTTCACACAGTAAATATTTAGATTAATTCACAACATAGAATCACTAAATAATGTTTATACAGTTAATTACCGAATTTATTGCTTGTTTATCCGTCTCAAACCGGCTAGCGCAACGTGGCCGGTGAAAGGTTCGCGTACTGTGTTTTCTCCCGCGTCCCGGAACTGAATCATGCGGGAAAACACAGCGGTCCAGTACAGTAGAATACGGAAATATACACGGGCTGTTGTTGTCCAATGGAGAGAAGCAGCAACAAAAAAACTTAAGGATCACCATAATGGATCCAAATTAATTTATAGGCACTGGTGACAACGCCTGGTGACAACATAGGGCAGAAGTAATCCCATTGCCAACGCAAGAAGATTACTTAGGCGGGGT
>KZ067232.1:0-31039 GCA_002091845.1 Anopheles cracens | reverse complement strand
GGCGGGGTGAAATTGCTGCGACTTCCTTTCCCGAAACAATTATTACACAATGGCGTTCTTCGAACGGTACAACTGGGGCGTTTGAGTGAAGGCAAAACAAACCTACCTGTGCGTACAGCTGACAGGCCACCCGAGCCTTCTTATAATGTCTCCCGTTTCCTAATTCGCACCTTTCTGCCTGGCTGCAGCGATTACGGTCCCTTTCTTTCCAATTCGACCCGCCAGCCTTTCAGACAAAATGAAAACAAATATTTTGACGTGCTTAGATTTCCGTGTGGTCTCTGCGCTGGTCACCATTCAATCAGTTTGCTTTTTTTCCTGCTGCTTAAGAATCTAATCTCATGCTTCGTTTTAGGGGCATTCACATGCCTTTCAATGGAAGGTTTCCTATTCTAGGCAGCCCAGGTGAGAGAAGCAGTGGACGAGAAGATTGCAAAAGTGCATTAAACGCATGGAAAAGATTCTCTTCCTAGGTTGTGTTTTGCTTCCGAATTCCAAGAACCAAGAATAATACACCGTTGGGCCACACAAACACTCGATGTGGCAATTTTTCTATAATTCTCAACAATTCCTAAAACTCTATTTATATAACTATTTGCTATTCTTGCACATATGTTCAACTAATCGTTGAAAAAGTTTTTTAAACCAGATTTAAAAACATACACAACGAAATTTGAAACTAACAAGCAATGCCAAAACACGCGTTGAAATTTTGGCAAGTTATTGATTTTTTAAACGCATTTCGAAGGTTGCAACGTCAATTTATCTTTCCCCTTGCTATGCCTATCCGGTGAGCGAATCTCATTTGTGTCATGTGGAGATCATGAGCGCCCAATACAAGTCAGCGTTTTGATTTTGAAGATGCGCACATGGGGGAACATTTCTCATTCACAGCATAATTAACGGAAATTACATTCCAATCACAGCTGGAACTTCTGTTTAGCTTTCGATGAACGAATCAGTTGTTAACTCGTTAATGCAGCAACAATTTCGAGCACCATGTAGTCTTCCGTTTGTATATGTCTGCATACTCCAATACTACTTCCACTTGGATGAAATGCAGTCAACTCTATGGGATACAATGGATCCTGCTGGCACGCTGGAATCTCCGGTATTGAGTAGCAGGAAATGTGGAACATTCAATTCGTCTGACTTTTTTTTTGACACCTTGCGTTGAATGTATTACAGTAGAGGAATGTATTAGAGGAGCATGACTCTGGCACGCAAATCGGGCTCAGTTCCTTGCTGAGGGATAAGATCCGGATAATTTTTTTCTCGTAAGGTTATGTTGAGCACCTATACACCTGCCTATACACCTGCCTGTACGTAGAAATAAGAACAAATCTAGGAACAAACTAAATAGATGATAACATTAAAACAGTCAACAGTCAATTGTTTTCTAAGTGACAGTGGATTTATCAAAGATAGTTAATTAGTGTTCAAGCTCAGCCAGAGTTAGTCCAAGAATTAGGCTTGAATTCCGAAAATTCTTAATTTACTACATTTGTGCTGCCCATGTGTTCCAAAAGCCCTACGAATCTAACGTGTATCGATGTTTTCGATTCCTTCGATACTTTGTATGAAAGTACTGCATCCTCAAACTGCCTGCAGTAAACGGTGTTAACGTTCTGAACCTTACCGGCTGCGGTAAAACCGGTTGTATCCCCTACATCTTCCGAAGCTTCGACTCCAAAGTAAGACATTTCCAGTGTCTAATTCATACCGCTTCGCCAACAATAAAACCGAAGCGAGCATCTACTTACCTTCACACACTTTATATGAATATGTGTGATGTTGTGATCGTTCACATTCGATTCCCATTTCCAACACCTTTTTAACTTCGAAGCAATGCTCGTAATAATTTTGTTCGTTCTTCATCCCTCGTTACCCCTCGGGTTGTTCTTGTTCGGTTTATTGCTATTTTTGTACGTTTGTTCCCTTCTGTATATGCGATGCTTTCGAAACCATTGCCCGATGCAAGGTTGTGTTTTGCTTCCGAATTCCAAGAACCAAGAATAATACACCGTTGGGCCACACAAACACTCGATGTGGCAATTTTTAAAATCCTCCGTCACCCAGAAGCAATTATCGGCTTAATTCTACGCCTCCTCTAGTGGTCCTTCGTTTACTATTCCAATCCTACCTGAGCTGTTACCAATGAATGGCTGAAGAAGAATTTCCTGGACAAGCTTTTCTCGCACACGGTCGTGCAAGCGGACACACAATTAAGTTCATAAATTTCAAAACTGTGCATTCGCTTTCTGCTACGATACACTTCATTTCACATCCCAATAGTGTTGACACAGTGCACATCGGGAGGTGTAGGAGAGACCATATATATCATTGACGAAGAACCACAGAACAAGCTTCGAGAAAAATCGTTCTGCGCAGCTGGGTTAACGCAGCTAAAACATTCAATTGGAACTGCACGTAATATCTTAAAGTATACACGTATGTTCTAATCAAAGCTCAGAATGTTTAACAAACTTTACTAGTCGTCTTCGTTTAACATTGGTAATTAATAAATTAATTGATGCATTCTAACATGAATAACTTTATCGAAATGGCAACTTATCGCTTAATGTACCTTGACCATGCCCACAAGATCAATAAAGCTACCCCATTCGACAAAATCATGCGTGATTGACATCGGGCGAAAACCAACCCTATGTTTGAGATAATCTATGTTCAATCGGCTATAAACATTGTTTTACGACGCCTTACCCCTGCAAAACGGCAAGTGATTTCCTTCGCAATAGCACCAGCAATTTTCCGGGTGAATCACGCCACCTTTTACATAGGATTGGAATTTCCTGTTTAACGAAATTGTTTTATTATCAAACCCGGAAGAGAAGAGTTGCAGGCGAAGAAAGTCCAAGTTGTTTTTTGAACCTTGTTGTGAATGTTGAAAGTCGTGGATGTTTTCTCGTCATTCACGACTTGTAGTGACACGTGTTTCCCGTACCGCGCGGCGACACATCGGGCAAAGTTTAAATCCGTCACCATCGTAAAATGATAATTAATTCCCAAAACAACGAACATAAATCATTCGACGCCTTCAGATTGATATAGGCGCGCGAACGACGGAAATGGGACTGCATTTTCATGAACATTACCTTCTGCCGGCAGATTATCGTTCGGTGTCTAGGAATAAATTCGGGTTCTCCGGGTGTTTCGCCTCCGTTTCACCGAACACCAAATTGGCATCCCAATTAGGAGTCAAATTTCAGTTGCGTGAGAATCACAGCGAATACAATATTATGTTATGTTGATTTTGACCTGTTTTGATACCGTTGTCACACCTATAACCAAGCGCAGGTGTATTGCGTAGTCGTCATTTAGATTATTCGAACGTAACTCATTCCTGTCTGCTTGCTAAACATGTGATGTGTTTTCATTCAATCACTTATTTTAGCTAGCTTTTAATGTTTTCATATATAAATTAAAATGAATACAAAATACTCATCAGGTTTTAATGGGTCAGGAAGAATACGAATAATATTCGTCGATTAATGCATTTTATTCCAAATAATATAAAAGTATTCCATACTCTTTGCATATCCATAAATGTAGTAACCGCAACCCAACAAATTGGTTTCATGTTTATCTAGATTAATCAAGTGTTTGGACCGCTGCCTACCACACTTTCCACAATGACACTGCTAATTTCGTCTCAAGAGCTCGCACGCTAGCCTAGGGCTTTCCAGAGACAACAATTCCCGAACAAAAACTTCGCTGTAGCTGGCACTGTGCACTGGCAATTTCCGACGAACAGATGGTCCCTGCTGAAGTACCCGAGCTGTGCATAGATACTCCAACCAGCTCGACCGGTCAGTAGCTGGAGTCCAGTCCGGTGGCACTCCACGCATACACACGCGCAAGTACCGTAGTCGACTATGCCGGCAATTATCGGAATTGGCAAGCGTAATTGGCTGTATTTACGAAACGTTTATTCAAAATTAATCATCATAATTATCAATTTCCTTAACTTTCCTTCTCCTCGATTCAAGCCAAAACTGAAGTCGCCTCTCATCGCCTGCTTAACAAGTCGCGGGCAGCTGCTCGACCGATCGTCGATTGGGTACGCACAACACCCGAAACAGTTCTTTCCTTACACTTTTCCCAAAAACCCTCTAACGCTAGATTATGCGCGTTTGTTTGTTTTTTCAGCCAAACGCAAGCCCACGGTACGTCAAAACCCAGCCTGCCCCCGTAGTAGGTGAAGAAAGTTCCCGAGCGGACCCGAAAACGGAATGCCCAAAATAGCCCACAGATTCCGCGGGTGATGCGAACGCCGTAGTGTGTCGAGAAGTTGGTCGACCGGCCAGCGTGGGGCTGCACAAGTCGTCTTTGCTTGCGTTCGATTTCTATTAGGCCTTCCATGCCTAATTTACACCTATTACACACAATTCCACCAAGTCCCGTCGTCTACTGTTTTCTATACATATGGCATTCATCGTAAACATTCACGACAAAAGTAAAACATTACACTTGTTAAATAAGTTTCAATAAAACTACAAGCTTCTATTAACGTACCGAAGACGAACAGTGCAAAGAGTTTAGCTATGAGTAAACTCTTGAACTGATTCCCACTTATCCTGCGACCATCTTTGACGGATTTGAAAGTTAAAAGTTGCGTCAAATCTACACCAGCATCTTACGAATTAGTATGCAAATTGGGCTGCTCGGACTGGTGGTAGCGATTACCATCTTCGAACCGAATATGTCGCGAGAGAAAAAGAAAACAAAACATTGAATGCTTCAAAGAATCGTACATAGTACCATTGGTGCATGGTTAAAAAATTATTCCTTTTAAAATGTTCCTCGAGCTTGATTGCTGTTACAGGCCGTTTGAACAAAAACATACGATATAAAATATGATACTGTCAACATCTTAAAATAATATTACATTTTATGCGCTTCAAACTTATCATCAGTTCCGCTCAATCTACAAATGCACAAACATGCTCTACGGACAATTTCGGACCATATGTTTACTCTGCGTCCTGATAGTGCATGCTTTCCACGATTATCTGCCCGGTGCACGCTCAGCTGCACACGCAACAGCAGCCGCTATATGCAGACACTATTGCTGCAGGACAATTGTAAATTGACTTGCCCCAAACGGTAGTTAACTCCCAAGGCATGTCTTCATCGGTTTTTCTGTGGTGCGAGCGAGCATGCTGCGGCTACGGATTTCTGTCAGCGTCAACGATTTACCCCACCGGATGCAAATAGTCGGCGACGCACTACAGAAATGCATAACTAATGCAACCTCACCGGGGACCGATTTCGTTCCCGCACGGAAATACTCCATTTGGAATGGAACCGTGGCGTGTACAAACACATGGTTCAACGAAGATGCTTCCAATGGGTTGTCACGTTGCAAAATGTCAATGATTGAACAGGATATGCAAAGCCTTCGCTGGTTGCATGATGGGGATGACAAAACGTACACCGATTAAATATTTGACGTACATGTCTGATTTCAATATGCATGCTTCAGAACGAAGACTCACGCAGAGAACAAGATGTTGTAGGGAACGTTTCTAATATATCTAGATCTAGAGCAATCGATCTAGAGCAACCGATCTAGAGCAACCGATCTAGAGCAACCATATGTCATATGTCATGTCATCTTATGTTAAGTTAGCTGATAAGAAGAAAATAAAATAAAAAAAACAGTCTCTTTTACCATCAAACCACCGGCTTAACAAGACGTAGACACGCACGCTCCCTACAAAGTTAAAGATTACATATATATCGCACCAGATCTTCATGTTAGCTAAACAATTTTGTAGCCTTTCACAATCAGAAGATATTAGAAACTGGAAAGTATATATGTTCAAATAGTCTGCATAGAGCAATTTCGTAGCTTCAGATAAGATTAATTTAGTTTATAGAAATTGTAAATTTGTTCCAAAGAGCATAATTACTGTTTAAACCGTATATTTCATCAGTTTTATGTTATATTTAGCTGGTCATTTTATCTATTTAACTCACTCAATATTTATTGGTACTTTACTCATATTACCAATTCTAATTGTTGAATTAACTTCAAGCTTTGTAAATTAACGATCATAAACGTATTTTGGTGAATTATCAAGGAAAAGATGTATCCTGTTCGTATCGATTTGAATGCTTCAAAGAATCGTACATAGTACCATTGGTGCATGGTTAAAAAATTATTCCTTTTAAAATGTTCCTCGCGTTTGATTGCTGTTACAGACCGTTTGAACAAAAACATACGATATAAAATATGATACTGTCAACATCTTAAAATAATATAACATTTTATGCGCTTCAAACTTATCATCAGTTCCGCTCAATCTACAAATGCACAAACATGCTCTACGGACAATTTCGGACCATATGTTTACTCTGCGTCCTGATAGTGCATGCTTTCCACGATTATCTGCCCGGTGCACGCTCAGCTGCACACGCAACAGCAGCCGCTATATGCAGACACTATTGCTGCAGGACAATTGTAAATTGACTTGCCCCAAACGGTAGTTAACTCCCAAGGCATGTCTTCATCGGTTTTTCTGTGGTGCGAGCGAGCATGCTGCGGCTACGGATTTCTGTCAGCGTCAACGATTTACCCCACCGGATGCAAATAGTCGGCGACGCACTACAGAAATGCGCCACACGGCCACAAGCTCGCCTGGCCGGGCGGACGGGGTTCGGGTTCGCTTGGCTTCGTTGACTACCGAAAACTATTCGTGCGTTTTCCCTCCGGCCACATGCGTAAGCTAAACATACGAAATTATTTTAATAATGTAATTATCTTGTTTAGATTTCGGACCCATCTTTCCCAATTTTCTCCTTCACCACGTTCGCGGCTGCTCCCGGACCGTCGTCGTTGAGCTTTCGTCGCCTGCCCGGCTCGGCCAGTGGCCCGTGGGTTTGAGTTCATCTTTGCTCAACACCCTCTCGGGAGGCGTTCGTGCAGGCCTTTTGTGGTCGGCATCGAGCGCACCAGCGCAGCCCTCCACATACGGCCCCGGCAAGGAAGGAGTCTTCGCAATGCCTGCTGTCCATCATCATCATCATTCGAGCACCACTCGAACCGACCGAAGATTTCATTGTGATCTTGCCAACCGCTACGTGTAGGATGAGGCCAAATAAACAGCCGAATCGTCGAAATGCCGTAGTGAGAAAAAAATCAATGTGCCGGTTTTTTGCGTTTATTTTTTTTTTAATTCGACTTTGTTCCGTTTTGTAACGACCCACGAACCAAAATTATCACACCGATTAAGGGGTCCAATGATTGAATTTAATGAGGCAATTGATTTGTTTTTTTTTTTAATTCTGTATGCTAACGTGTTTCAAAACGTTTTTTTTTTGCTAAATGATTGAGGTATCTATTGTGTGAATGAAATACTTTTTCATCGACATATTATGGAAGATGCTTGACGTTTTGGCGAAAAGAATCGTACAATTGAGTATGGACATGTAAAATACGCTTGTAGGCGAAACAGGACATTACCACGCTTGAAAGGTGACATATTGAACAACAAACGTAAATCGTTTGCAAGGGAAGCTTGGAAGAACGACAAACCGTAATGTGTTGTAATCACTACATAGTTCATTTTTTTATATAAAAAAATATTATGAACAGTTTAATGCTTTCATATTGATGGTTTTGAAGTGCTTGTAAAAAGTTGATTAACTGTGCAAAATTAAAGAGAAAAAAAAGCTTTAACGTAAGCGTCAGCTTTAGAAGTTAGGGTAGCGATATAAAAGCAAGACAGAGCGGAGGATCACTCTCTTTCTGTTCTGGTAATAAAAGCGAAGCACGCGTCGAAAAAAAAGCTTTAACGTAAGCGTCAGCTTTAGAAGTTAGGGTAGCGATATAAAAGCAAGACAGAGCGGAGGATCACTCTCTTTCTGTTCTGGTAATAAAAGCGAAGCACGCGTCATCTGCTGACACCCTGATTCACGACTCGACAGCTTCATTTGCGTGGTGAAAACAGCGTTCCATATAGTGTAGTAGAGTATATACGTTAAAAGAAGTTGTAGGGAACGTTTCTAATATATCTCGATCTAGAGCAACCGATCTAGAGCAACCGATCTAGAGCAACCATATGTCATATGTCATGTCATCTTATGTTAAGTTAGCTGATAAGAAGAAAATAAAATAAAATAAACAGTCTCTTTTACCATCAAACCACCGGCTTAACAAGACGTAGACACGCACGCTCCCTACAAAGTTAAAGATTACATATATATCGCACCAGATCTTCATGTTAGCTAAACAATTTTGTAGCCTTTCACAATCAGAAGATATTAGAAACTGGAAAGTATATATGTTCAAATAGTCTGCATAGAGCAATTTCGTAGCTTCAGATAAGATTAATTTAGTTTATAGAAATTGTAAATTTGTTCCAAAGAGCATAATTACTGTTTAAACCGTATATTTCATCAGTTTTATGTTATATTTAGCTGGTCATTTTATCTATTTAACTCACTCAATATTTATTGGTACTTTACTCATATTACCAATTCTAATTGTTGAATTAACTTCAAGCTTTGTAAATTAACGATCATAAACGTATTTTGGTGAATTATCAAGGAAAAGATGTATCCTGTTCGTATCGATTTGAATGCTTCAAAGAATCGTACATAGTACCATTGGTGCATGGTTAAAAAATTATTCCTTTTAAAATGTTCCTCGCGTTTGATTGCTGTTACAGACCGTTTGAACAAAAACATACGATATAAAATATGATACTGTCAACATCTTAAAATAATATTACATTTTATGCGCTTCAAACTTATCATCAGTTCCGCTCAATCTACAAATGCACAAACATGCTCTACGGACAATTTCGGACCATATGTTTACTCTGCGTCCTGATAGTGCATGCTTTCCACGATTATCTGCCCGGTGCACGCTCAGCTGCACACGCAACAGCAGCCGCTATATGCAGACACTATTGCTGCAGGACAATTGTAAATTGACTTGCCCCAAACGGTAGTTAACTCCCAAGGCATGTCTTCATCGGTTTTTCTGTGGTGCGAGCGAGCATGCTGCGGCTACGGATTTCTGTCAGCGTCAACGATTTACCCCACCGGATGCAAATAGTCGGCGACGCACTACAGAAATGCATAACTAATGCAACCTCACCGGGGACCGATTTCGTTCCCGCACGGAAATACTCCATTTGGAATGGAACCGTGGCGTGTACAAACACATGGTTCAACGAAGATGCTTCCAATGGGTTGTCACGTTGCAAAATGTCAATGATTGAACAGGATATGCAAAGCCTTCGCTGGTTGCATGATGGGGATGACAAAACGTACACCGATTAAATATTTGACGTACATGTCTGATTTCAATATGCATGCTTCAGAACGAAGACTCACGCAGAGAACAAGACCATTTTTCGGATTTAATAATAATTCAGTGACACAACAATTCCACCAAGTCCCGTCGTCTACTGTTTTCTATACATATGGCATTCATCGTAAACATTCACGACAAAAGTAAAACATTACACTTGTTAAATAAGTTTCAATAAAACTACAAGCTTCTATTAACGTACCGAAGACGAACAGTGCAAAGAGTTTAGCTATGAGTAAACTCTTGAACTGATTCCCACTTATCCTGCGACCATCTTTGACGGATTTGAAAGTTAAAAGTTGCGTCAATCTAGATTAATCAAGTGTTTGGACCGCTGCCTACCACACTTTCCACAATGACACTGCTAATTTCGTCTCAAGAGCTCGCACGCTAGCCTAGGGCTTTCCAGAGACAACAATTCCCGAACAAAAACTTCGCTGTAGCTGGCACTGTGCACTGGCAATTTCCGACGAACAGATGGTCCCTGCTGAAGTACCCGAGCTGTGCATAGATACTCCAACCAGCTCGACCGGTCAGTAGCTGGAGTCCAGTCCGGTGGCACTCCACGCATACACACGCGCAAGTACCGTAGTCGACTATGCCGGCAATTATCGGAATTGGCAAGCGTAATTGGCTGTATTTACGAAACGTTTATTCAAAATTAATCATCATAATTATCAATTTCCTTAACTTTCCTTCTCCTCGATTCAAGCCAAAACTGAAGTCGCCTCTCATCGCCTGCTTAACAAGTCGCGGGCAGCTGCTCGACCGATCGTCGATTGGGTACGCACAACACCCGAAACAGTTCTTTCCTTACACTTTTCCCAAAAACCCTCTAACGCTAGATTATGCGCGTTTGTTTGTTTTTTCAGCCAAACGCAAGCCCACGGTACGTCAAAACCCAGCCTGCCCCCGTAGTAGGTGAAGAAAGTTCCCGAGCGGACCCGAAAACGGAATGCCCAAAATAGCCCACAGATTCCGCGGGTGATGCGAACGCCGTAGTGTGTCGAGAAGTTGGTCGACCGGCCAGCGTGGGGCTGCACAAGTCGTCTTTGCTTGCGTTCGATTTCTATTAGGCCTTCCATGCCTAATTTACACCTATTACACTCTCGCCACACGGCCACAAGCTCGCCTGGCCGGGCGGACGGGGTTCGGGTTCGCTTGGCTTCGTTGACTACCGAAAACTATTCGTGCGTTTTCCCTCCGGCCACATGCGTAAGCTAAACATACGAAATTATTTTAATAATGTAATTATCTTGTTTAGATTTCGGACCCATCTTTCCCAATTTTCTCCTTCACCACGTTCGCGGCTGCTCCCGGACCGTCGTCGTTGAGCTTTCGTCGCCTGCCCGGCTCGGCCAGTGGCCCGTGGGTTTGAGTTCATCTTTGCTCAACACCCTCTCGGGAGGCGTTCGTGCAGGCCTTTTGTGGTCGGCATCGAGCGCACCAGCGCAGCCCTCCACATACGGCCCCGGCAAGGAAGGAGTCTTCGCAATGCCTGCTGTCCATCATCATCATCATTCGAGCACCACTCGAACCGACCGAAGATTTCATTGTGATCTTGCCAACCGCTACGTGTAGGATGAGGCCAAATAAACAGCCGAATCGTCGAAATGCCGTAGTGAGAAAAAAATCAATGTGCCGGTTTTTTGCGTTTATTTTTTTTTTAATTCGACTTTGTTCCGTTTTGTAACGACCCACGAACCAAAATTATCACACCGATTAAGGGGTCCAATGATTGAATTTAATGAGGCAATTGATTTGTTTTTTTTTATTCTGTATGCTAACGTGTTTCAAAACGTTTTTTTTTTGCTAAATGATTGAGGTATCTATTGTGTGAATGAAATACTTTTTCATCGACATATTATGGAAGATGCTTGACGTTTTTCCGAAAAGAATCGTACAATTGAGTATGGACATGTAAAATACGCTTGTAGGCGAAACAGGACATTACCACGCTTGAAAGGTGACATATTGAACAACAAACGTAAATCGTTTGCAAGGGAAGCTTGGAAGAACGACAAACCGTAATGTGTTGTAATCACTACATAGTTCATTTTTTTATATAAAAAAAAATATTATAAACAGTTTAATGCTTTCATATTGATGGTTTTGAAACACTTGTTAAATAAGTTTCAATAAAACTACAAGCTTCTATTAACGTACCGAAGACGAACAGTGCAAAGAGTTTAGCTATGAGTAAACTCTTGAACTGATTCCCACTTATCCTGCGACCATCTTTGACGGATTTGAAAGTTAAAAGTTGCGTCAAATCTACACCAGCATCTTACGAATTAGTATGCAAATTGGGCTGCTCGGACTGGTGGTAGCGATTACCATCTTCGAACCGAATGTGTCGCGAGAAAAAAAGAAAACAAAACATGCCCACCACATTCGTCCTCCGCAGGTAGATGGCTCAAAACACCACCGAGGATCCGAGGGGTCTGAAATGCGCGCACCATAATTCTTACGGTATAATTTATGATCTTGATTTTTTATTCCCCACCCATAAAAGCAACTAATTTGTGACATTTGATCTTGTCGCAGTTGTCTCCGTTGTGGATGCGTGAAGGATGCGAGAAGAAGACATGTTTCCACAAGGCACTTTTTGTTTTCAAAGGTTGCCCGTTACTGTTCGGATTAATGTACAACCCTGTTTGTTTTTTTACGGTTTTTACTAGCATACTTTTTATTCATGGTCTTGCATTTTGTATGCACATTTATGCACAGTAATAATCAATTTACAAATGTCATCAATAAAAGAATCATATTCTATACAAAAATAAGGAAATTAAAAAGTATAACTTAAACTATAGATTTAATAATTATCAATAATGATCACGACAAGACCTGGTTTGTGTAAAGTGTTTGAACTCCAATAATTTCAGTACAAAACATCATAATGAATTCAGTAACTGCAAGATGAGTATAAAATCAGTACAAGATCATCAGTACAAGATGAAACAAAAAAATATATAAAAAAGGTTCACCACTGCATACTTCAAACTAAAGAAAAGACACGACAGCAGGGAAAAAAAGCTGTTCACAGAGAAGGAATACATTCGTTTCGAACGTCTCGATGGAATCGAAGAAACGAAGAAAATGTTAATAAATAATTCGAAAACATGTCAAGCACGAAACGTGCCGCAAATTGATAATTATTTACGCGTGTGGTGATAAACCGCTTGTAGTGGAGGCAGTGTGTAGCGTTGCATTTGAACGCAGTCTACAGGCAATGAAGTGGAGACCAGAAATATCACTTCCATCTCATTCAGCGAATGGTTGACGTTGGAGATAGAAGGTCCATCTCGCTTCTGTTTTACTTATTCGTTTTTTTCTGTGAAGAATGCATTGATTTAAAATTGGTTGAGTAATTGGATATGATAGTAAGTGAGACATTCAGTACTTTAGGGTTTTAGTGAAAATAGAATAAAAATGGTTAAGCTACCATCACGGCATATCATTCGGTTCAGTAAACAGCTTAGATTCTGATTGCTGTTTCACACTTGAAAAGTGTGTAAAATCGCATAATGCCTAAATAGAAGTAGGTTGTGAATGGAGCTGAATTGAGCTTAACATCGTCTATTGCCTCGATGTTGGTACATGACTTGGAAGTCATACCTAGTACAGTTTCAGTTTGTCAAAGTGTCAAATCACTGACGGCTGGCTGTTTCCTTTGTACGTCAAATCATGTTCGCTGCGATGCGAACCAGTTCGACAACGTCCGTGCGATCGCAGCAAAAATGGTCATTCCTACTCACGTCCGCATCGTCTCGTTTGGACGTACGTATAAATTAATGAACCGCGCAGTCCGCGGCCCAGTTTGAATCGTCTTGATGCACGGACGTGCGATGTAATATTGCATTAAACATTTTGCTCTCATTTGGATCGCTTCCTTTCTCGTATTTCATTAGCTCATACTAGTAGTTCATCACTTCCATAAAGTAGCCTTATCGCGCGATCCAGCCAAGGAAAAACGAGTCAAGTTGGCAGCCGTAATTTCCTTTAAACGAACCTGAATACGCTACACGTCTCCAACATATCGGTTCCAGTTTGATATGTGTCAGGGCTCTAGTCGCTTTTCGGGTTTCGGTTTGGTCTTCGAGCGGAGCGGTTTTTCTGCTTAGTTTGGTGTGGCTGTGAAGGCTGTGTTGCCGTCCATGTTTAACTTACCAATTTCTTGGAAGCATATATTGCCCGCATAAGTTAATGATGTTTATAATGAACCGAATAGATTTACAAAACTGGTTTGTCCGTGTCATTCGAATTGCAAACTATCCCACGGGCGTTTGATATCCTTTGATACCAGTTGAGCAGTTTTGGTATCCTTTCATAAAAAAATTACATCTTCCATATGCTAATTTATGCGAAGATATTCAAGGTGTTTTATTGAATATCTTAACAAACGCACTCAGTATAAACAATCACTGTAACGGGTTGTGTCCTATACTTAATAGGGTTGGACAATGAGGATGTTTGCATGTGATTACTTGTCATTATCGTCACTGGGAAAATAATCACTGATGACAATTTAATTGCAGCTCGTCACAACGCATATGATTCGATGCACGACCAGTGTTAAAGTGGTGAGGCGAGCTCATAGAATAGCTGTTGATTGGAAACCGTCAAGTTATTAAGGAAAGTCGTGAAAACGCGAGCAATCATTGGCGCGCTTTCTAATGTGTGTTGGTAATTGTACAGCACGCTCTTTGCTTGTATGTTAAATGTTTACTTGTAACATAGAGCGTGTGAGGCGAGTGCATTTCTATTCGCCAATTTGCATCGGCATAGTACATAATGCTGCCGGGTTGTCAGCCTTTTTATTGGAACGTTTTTGAAAAAAATTCGTGGAAAATAATGTTTCCTGTATTTTGATTGTATTAAATGATTTTAATATAAACACATAAGTCATATTTGTTATACTAAACAGAAATGTTAGATATTTGAACACTTGCTAGGAAAGTCGCACGTCGACTATAATATCTAATTTGTGTGCCGATAAAATGATAAAACATTGCACGGAAAACCATCCCGATGCCGAGGTGAAACTTTTGACTATTGTCACATAAAGCGAAATCATGAAATTTCCCCCTTTAATATCCGTTTCCGTTCTAGTTAGCTTTTTCCGGCAATACATGTCGGAGTGTTCGCAGGTTGGTCTCCAGTGCCGGGTCATGTACTTTTTTTTTGCTGCTACACTCACCAAACTCATGGAATCGTTCTGCCGGTTGTTTCCGCTTCTGCATGAACACTTTCGTTTCATGCTGATACAATTTATCCGAATGGCAGCGACGGTACTACGGTACCAGCGCACCCGACAAGGAGGGCAAGCTGATGTTGAAAATCATTTTTCTTGCCACCCGTGCCGTTTTGCAGAAGGAAAATGTTAGCTGTTTGGGGCGTCTAGCGTCAACACATGCGCATAAGATACACACAGAATCGCAACTCACCGTCTAGTTTGCATCGTGCTGTGACCAGAGGGGGACAGAGCGAACCGAGCTACCGATGGGGTGGATAAGAGGTAAATTTTCCACTGTGCTTTTTCTTTACTTTCTCGCGTTTTATCGCTCCCCTTTCCGCGACAGACGTGGTCGAAATCCTTGGAGGATTGTTTCCCAAATTTAACGCAAAAATAATGTGGTGGGTTGCTGGGCAGTATAAGGAAGTTGAATTATATGAGTGCGTTCAGAAATACGTTCGGTGAAACTTGTTTGTTGAGTTGCTTTCAGTGGTACGCAGGTTTAATGCATTGTATTGTCTATTGCTATAATAAATGAAGATCATTACAAGCCCAATTCTGATTACTAAAAACAGTATTATCTTTTTAATTTGATAAAATTGTTTCGAGAATGTATATCAATGGTCTGATAAAGTTGTATAACAAGTATCGTTTTAGCTGTAATATTTATAAACACCCTACTTCCTTTAAAACAATCTTTAAAATAATTACATATTGGATTTTGCTTAATATATTGTGAATTATCGTAAAACTGGAAATCATCTCGATTACATATGCCATGAAGGGTTAAAATAGTTCAAATGAAGTACATTTAACCAAACTTAGGAAATACAGCGATGATTTACGATACAACTAATAGTTAGCCATTAGTTTCAAAGTTTTTGTCACATAAAGCGAAATCATGAAATTTCCCCCTTTAATATCCGTTTCCGTTCTAGTTAGCTTTTTCCGGCAATACATGTCGGAGTGTTCGCAGGTTGGTCTCCAGTGCCGGGTCATGTACTTTTTTTTTGCTGCTACACTCACCAAACTCATGGAATCGTTCTGCCGGTTGTTTCCGCTTCTGCATGAACACTTTCGTTTCATGCTGATACAATTTATCCGAATGGCAGCGACGGTACTACGGTACCAGCGCACCCGACAAGGAGGGCAAGCTGATGTTGAAAATCATTTTTCTTGCCACCCGTGCCGTTTTGCAGAAGGAAAATGTTAGCTGTTTGGGGCGTCTAGCGTCAACACATGCGCATAAGATACACACAGAATCGCAACTCACCGTCTAGTTTGCATCGTGCTGTGACCAGAGGGGGACAGAGCGAACCGAGCTACCGATGGGGTGGATAAGAGGTAAATTTTCCACTGTGCTTTTTCTTTACTTTCTCGCATTCTATCGCTCCCCTTTCCGCGACAGACGTGGTCGAAATCCTTGGAGGATTGTTTCCCAAATTTAACGCAAAAATAATGTGGTGGGTTGCTGGGCAGTATAAGGAAGTTGAATTATATGAGTGCGTTCAGAAATACGTTCGGTGAAAATTGTTTGTTGAGTTGCTTTCAGTGGTACGCAGGTTTAATGCATTGTATTGTCTATTGCTATAATAAATGAAGATCATTACAAGCCCAATTCTGATTACTAAAAACAGTATTATCTTTTTAATTTGATAAAATTGTTTCGAGAATGTATATCAATGGTCTGATAAAGTTGTATAACAAGTATCGTTTTAGCTGTAATATTTATAAACACCCTACTTCCTTTAAAACAATCTTTAAAATAATTACATATTGGATTTTGCTTAATATATTGTGAATTATCGTAAAACTGGAAATCATCTCGATTACATATGCCATCAAAAAAAACAGTTTGTTGTTTACAAACAACAATTCCCGTAGATTGTCGGCATCTCACTTTGTGGGATGAGCATCGCTGACTCGGAGGACTATAGCAGCAACTCACTGAATCACGCTCACGCATATGCACAACCCACGTTTAGCTATTCAACCGCAACGAAAACGAAAACTGTGACAGCACGAGTCAGCAGAGTGGAACCAATTAATCAGAGCACTGTCTAAACATTTGACGGACCTGTTTACAACAGGGAAGTTGTTGTTTTAGAGTTGATTCGATTGGTTGACCGATGAATTTGAACGCTCACTTCACAACTCACTGAGCACTTCTCACTAGTGCAAAAGAACGCTGGTAGAAAACGCCGTTCTTACTGCCAACATCACACGGCTAGGACGGGGAACCGACCGGATACGACTGTGATGAATTCGCCTACCGTTCTAGTGCCATTCGCCAGCGCTGGAAAGCGTACGGTCGTGGGCGGCTGCGCTGTGAGAATCCCGTCGTTCAACGCTCTGTACAACGACGCGCATGAGAAAAAAAAAATCTTGGCCGGAGCATCGTTTTTCAAACCGTATCTCTGACTGCGCTTAAAGTCGATAAAGATTATTGAAAATGATAGCTGCTCAGAATCCGGAAGAACGAGAGTACCAGAAGGTGAACAAAAAGGACTCGTGGCTCGTGTTTGCTTCCTTCACTGCAGACGGCCGCTCCTAGACGGTGGAGCAGACGTGGAACAAAAACTGAAAAATCCCCGCACGCTTGAAGGCTAATCTTCATTCATAATGCATGAGGGAGTGGAAGCTTTTGCTGTCTGACGCACCAGACGCCGGCAAAGTTCAGCTGTTTCTGTGTATTGTGCTAACCCGGAAACGGAAGCTCAAACTGTCTACTTACCCCACCGATGAGTTCGCTGGCCGGATCGGGAACGGCATCTGCGATGAATCTACTCCGGCTTAAAAAGAAAAGATGCCCATTTACGCCCAATCGAAGATACTCGATCAACAATCATCGGCTTTTTATTTCTCCAACGAAGCTGTGTGTCGTCCTTTTCACTAGGTCGTACCACTACACTGTAAGCAAACGATGTGAATGCCACCAATACTGCCACACGCGGTAACCGACTAGCTCACTTCTCACTCAATGGTGAGTGGACAGAATGCGAGAAGTATCGTATCATTCACTTAACTTAGGCTTCACGATTTTCGTCTGATAACACGCTTTCTTCAGACACTTTCATATACCCATAAACGCACTCGCTACTTTTTATGCCACTTAAAACCAACGTATAGGAAGTTAGATCTATTAACTTTTTTAACCTACCAATAATAAACGGAATATTGACAGAAAATAATGTTAAATGCACATTCAAGAGTTGCCTTGTTTCCTTGGAACGTATACAGTTCAATTCAACGAGCTCGCTCTTGTTGAATTTTATAGGTTATCGCAATCTAACTTCCTATACGTTGGTTTTAAGTGGCATAAAAAGTAGCGAGTGCGTTTATGGGTATATGAAAGTGTCTGAAGAAAGCGTGTTATCAGATGAAAATCGTGAAGCCTAAGCTAAGTGAATGATACGTTACATCTCGCATTCTGTCCACTCACCATTGAGTGAGAAGTGAGCTAGTCGGTTACCGCGTGTGGCAGTATTGGTGGCATTCACATCGTTTGCTTACAGTGTAGTGGTACGACCTAGTGAAAAGGACGACACACAGCTTCGTTGGAGAAATAAAAAGCCGATGATTGTTGATCGAGTATCTTCGATTGGGCGTAAATGGGCATCTTTTCTTTTTAAGCCGGAGTAGATTCATAGCAGATGCCGTTCCCGATCCGGCCAGCGAACTCATCGGTGGGGTAAGTAGACAGTTTGAGCTTCCGTTTCCGGGTTAGCACAATACACAGAAACAGCTGAACTTTGCCGGCGTCTGGTGCGTCAGACAGCAAAAGCTTCCACTCCCTCATGCATTATGAATGAAGATTAGCCTTCAAGCGTGCGGGGATTTTTCAGTTTTTGTTCCACGTCTGCTCCACCGTCTAGGAGCGGCCGTCTGCAGTGAAGGGAGCAAACACGAGCCACGAGTCCTTTTTGTTCACCTTCTAGTACTCTCGTTCTTCCGGATTCCGAGCAGCTATCATTTTCAATAATCTTTATCGACTTTAAGCGCAGTCAGAGATACGGTTTGAAAAACGATGCTCCGGCCAAGGAGCAATGGAACCGCTTAACGATGTCAGCGATCAGTATTTGAAACGGAGAATCCTTCCGACGCCGTTTAAGCGACGGTACTTTCCGTTTCGACGAAAGGAAGCATGAAGTGCGCAATACTCAAATTGTTTCTGCATATGAAATGCTATCGAACGGTCGTTATAGGAATATTTGATGCGGCCTCAGCCAATGTTTTCGCCATGGACTAAATGTGGCTGTGTGGATAACATAAGTACTTTTGTGGTTTTCTAATATTTCCTTAGCTCCCAACGAAGCTCAACTATTTTGTAGAGCTTAAAGCGTTATTAAACATGCATATGTTAAAGAATCTGAGGTTATCAAAGTGCTGTAAACACTGGAAAACGTTGAAGTTCATTTACCATGCGTCTCCATGATTTATATGAAAAAATAATAACTGACATTTTCTTTCATAACCTATAAGTTTCACTTTCAGCATATATTGAAAACTGTTTAAGATCAATATGAATCTATCCTACCATCAACACACTTCACTGCACTTGGGACAAAATGGTATCTACTTCAATGTCAAAAGAAACATGTATATTTTCTAGAAACGATTCGACAGTTTCACCCTCTTGAGAATGACTTGCGAGAAAATGTTACTCTAGTGTTCGTTTCCGCAATATCCCGCCCCCGACAGCTTCCAGCATTGATGCCGTGCTCTGAACACCAACTCCTCCACTAAAATGATGAAAGAGGGGCCTAGACATTCTGCGGCATGACTCAGAACCCCCAAGGAATCTATCGCTTTAGCGATTTGCACCATCGCACACACCATCACTAGCACTCTCACATACACCATCAGTGAAGTAGAAGGAATGCTAATACTTTCACCCATGCTAGCGCAAGTGGTGAAGCCGCTAGGAATGAGTGTTCCTTCATTCATCCCTTCCTATAGTAAATAACATACTTTATCAACTGGATGAGGAAAAAAACTTTGAAACTAATGGCTAACTATTAGTTGTATCGTAAATCATCGCTGTATTTCCTAAGTTTGGTTAAATGTACTTCATAGAAACAGCTGAACTTTGCCGGCGTCTGGTGCGTCAGACAGCAAAAGCTTCCACTCCCTCATGCATTATGAATGAAGATTAGCCTTCAAGCGTGCGGGGATTTTTCAGTTTTTGTTCCACGTCTGCTCCACCGTCTAGGAGCGGCCGTCTGCAGTGAAGGGAGCAAACACGAGCCACGAGTCCTTTTTGTTCACCTTCTAGTACTCTCGTTCTTCCGGATTCCGAGCAGCTATCATTTTCAATAATCTTTATCGACTTTAAGCGCAGTCAGAGATACGGTTTGAAAAACGATGCTCCGGCCAAGATGGCACTAGAACGGTAGGCGAATTCATCACAGTCGTATCCGGTCGGTTCCCCGTCCTAGCCGTGTGATGTTGGCAGTAAGAACGGCGTTTTCTACCAGCGTTCTTTTGCACTAGTGAGAAGTGCTCAGTGAGTTGTGAAGTGAGCGTTCAAATTCATCGGTCAACCAATCGAATCAACTCTAAAACAACAACTTCCCTGTTGTAAACAGGTCCGTCAAATGTTTAGACAGTGCTCTGATTAATTGGTTCCACTCTGCTGACTCGTGCTGTCACAGTTTTCGTTTTCGTTGCGGTTGAATAGCTAAACGTGGGTTGTGCATATGCGTGAGCGTGATTCAGTGAGTTGCTGCTATAGTCCTCCGAGTCAGCGATGCTCATCCCACAAAGTGAGATGCCGACAATCTACGGGAATTGTTGTTTGTAAACAACAAACTGTTTTTTTTGCGATAACCTATAAAATTCAACAAGAGCGAGCTCGTTGAATTGAACTGTATACGTTCCAAGGAAACAAGGCAACTCTTGAATGTGCATTTAACATTATTTTCTGTCAATATTCCGTTTATTATTGGTAGGTTAAAAAAGTTAATAGATCTAACTTCCTATACGTTGGTTTTAAGTGGCATAAAAAGTAGCGAGTGCGTTTATGGGTATATGAAAGTGTCTGAAGAAAGCGTGTTATCAGACGAAAATCGTGAAGCCTAAGTTAAGTGAATGATACGATACTTCTCGCATTCTGTCCACTCACCATTGAGTGAGAAGTGAGCTAGTCGGTTACCGCACCAGTGTGTGCACCGATATCCTACTTCCGGTTCAACGTGGCGTGAGGATAACACGTACACGCGGAAGCCTTACCGGAGCGCGAGGCTCAATTTATGGGATTATGATGCTCGCGACCAATATTTACCAGCGTGAAACGCACAAAACATAATCCATCCAACGGTAAGCCGGCCAGCGTGCCTTCTGTGTAGGCAAAAGACATACATACACACGTCTGGAACGGAACAAGAGAGCAAGTGCAGCTCGCCGCAATGTGCTCGTAGGATGATGACCGGTAAATGATGAGTGTGGCGTTTCGTTTGGAGTACGGAGGAGAAAGAACGGCCACAAAAATCTGCTCCATCGCACACGTATTATCGATTAAAACCGAACGGTTGCACTGTCGACTCCGGAAGCAGTGTATCACCACGCTCACTGAATAACGCACACCAACGCAGCCATAATTTCTTCTCATCCCATTTGTGTTTTTTTTTTTGCAATAAGCAAGGATTATAAGCTACTACTTGTCCTTTCTGTTGCAATAAAATACGATATATTATATGCAGCAAAGAGAGCAGTGATCATAACTGCTTCAACGTTACAGCAAATTCTCAAACAAAAGAAGCCTTTATTAATATTTTTCAGTATATATAGTTAAATGAATATCATGTGATGTGCATTATGTGCTAAATATCTTAGTACCTACATAAAAACGAGCACTTATTTCAGCATCTATGTGTCACGTTTCATCCAATGCCGATGCAAATTGGCGAATAGAAATGCACTCGCCTCACACGCTCTATGTTACAAGTAAACATTTACCATACAAGCAAAGAGCATGCTGTACAATTACCAACACACATTAGAAAGCGCGCCAATGATTGCTCGCGTTTTCACGACTTTCCTTAATAACTTGACGGTTTCCAATCAACAGCTATTCTATGAGCTCGCCTCACCACTTTAACACTGGTCGTGCATCGAATCATATGCGTTGTGACGAGCTGCAATTAAATTGTCATCAGTGATTATTTTCCCAGTGACGATAATGACAAGTAATCACATGCAAACATCCTCATTGTCCAACCCTATTAAGTATAGGACACAACCCGTTACAGTGATTGTTTATACTGAGTGCGTTTGTTAAGATATTCAATAAAACACCTTGAATATCTTCGCATAAATTAGCATATGGAAGATGTAATTTTTTTATGAAAGGATACCAAAACTGCTCAACTGGTATCAAAGGATATCAAACGCCCGTGGGATAGTTTGCAATTCGAATGACACGGACAAACCAGTTTTGTAAATCTATTCGGTTCATTATAAACATCATTAACTTATGCGGGCAATATATGCTTCCAAGAAATTGGTAAGTTAAACATGGACGGCAACACAGCCTTCACAGCCACACCAAACTAAGCAGAAAAACCGCTCCGCTCGAAGACCAAACCGAAACCCGAAAAGCGACTAGAGCCCTGACACATATCAAACTGGAACCGATATGTTGGAGACGTGTAGCGTATTCAGGTTCGTTTAAAGGAAATTACGGCTGCCAACTTGACTCGTTTTTCCTTGGCTGGATCGCGCGATAAGGCTACTTTATGGAAGTGATGAACTACTAGTATGAGCTAATGAAATACGAGAAAGGAAGCGATCCAAATGAGAGCAAAATGTTTAATGCAATATTACATCGCACGTCCGTGCATCAAGACGATTCAAACTGGGCCGCGGACTGCGCGGTTCATTAATTTATACGTACGTCCAAACGAGACGATGCGGACGTGAGTAGGAATGACCATTTTTGCTGCGATCGCACGGACGTTGTCGAACTGGTTCGCATCGCAGCGAACATGATTTGACGTACAAAGGAAACAGCCAGCCGTCAGTGATTTGACACTTTGACAAACTGAAACTGTACTAGGTATGACTTCCAAGTCATGTACCAACATCGAGGCAATAGACGATGTTAAGCTCAATTCAGCTCCATTCACAACCTACTTCTATTTAGGCATTATGCGATTTTACACACTTTTCAAGTGTGAAACAGCAATCAGAATCTAAGCTGTTTACTGAACCGAATGATATGCCGTGATGGTAGCTTAACCATTTTTATTCTATTTTCACTAAAACCCTAAAGTACTGAATGTCTCACTTACTATCATATCCAATTACTCAACCAATTTTAAATCAATGCATTCTTCACAGAAAAAAACGAATAAGTAAAACAGAAGCGAGATGGACCTTCTATCTCCAACGTCAACCATTCGCTGAATGAGATGGAAGTGATATTTCTGGTCTCCACTTCATTGCCTGTAGACTGCGTTCAAATGCAACGCTACACACTGCCTCCACTACAAGCGGTTTATCACCACACGCGTAAATAATTATCAATTTGCGGCACGTTTCGTGCTTGACATGTTTTCGAATTATTTATTAACATTTTCTTCGTTTCTTCGATTCCATCGAGACGTTCGAAACGAATGTATTCCTTCTCTGTGAACAGCTTTTTTTCCCTGCTGTCGTGTCTTTTCTTTAGTTTGAAGTATGCAGTGGTGAACCTTTTTTATATATTTTTTTGTTTCATCTTGTACTGATGATCTTGTACTGATTTTATACTCATCTTGCAGTTACTGAATTCATTATGATGTTTTGTACTGAAAT
Organism: Anopheles cracens; assembly: GCA_002091845.1. NCBI lineage: Eukaryota > Metazoa > Arthropoda > Insecta > Diptera > Culicidae > Anopheles > Anopheles cracens. The sequence continues at coordinate 7,658 of KZ067232.1, read as the reverse complement.
TATTGGAGTTCAAACACTTTACACAAACCAGGTCTTGTCGTGATCATTATTGATAATTATTAAATCTATAGTTTAAGTTATACTTTTTAATTTCCTTATTTTTGTATAGAATATGATTCTTTTATTGATGACATTTGTAAATTGATTATTACTGTGCATAAATGTGCATACAAAATGCAAGACCATGAATAAAAAGTATGCTAGTAAAAACCGTAAAAAAACAAACACGATGAAACATGCGAAATCGGTAAATCAAAAATAGATAGCACATAATGGAAAACAAGTAGTGGAACTATTCTATAAACAAAAACTGCCCTGTAACAGGTACATCCGTAAACAAATCAACCAGGTGAACCGGGTGAACCTTACCTTGTGCCAGCGCCTGCAAGTCTTCGCTGCGTTTGCCGATTATGGCTTCGTCTGGTTTGACACCAACCTGTTTTCTACAGCATAGCTGATTTTGGTTTGAGAAGACCTTGTTTTCTTTCGTTCCGTCACGGCCCTTCGTACGCTGCGCGAGATAACGCACCACTGTACCAGTCGTGTGAATCTTGTTTTACCCTGCAGATGCGCATTGTCGAGACATTGAACGATGCTCTTTAAAAGAAATTGCTATAATAAACGCATGACCTCCGTGAACATAACGTCACTGCAAACTGTACGATTAACAAACATTGGTGTTTGGGGTCTTAAATAATCCATTTTTAAGGTTTTATCTTTTGAACATGATTATTGCACTGTAATATTCTCTACATTCTGTGTAAATGGTGGTGATGGTGTGAAAACAATGTTGTGCTGTTTGAATTGTTTGTAAGTTGGCTTCCATAAAATCACATTCAACATATCATCTATTCTACATATATGTTTCCCTAAAACACATGAAACATTTCATTTATTTAAACAAAAACACTATTGTCTAGAAATGATTAATCATTCATTATTCGTGTATCCTCGATTATGCCTACTCAAATCTCATATTCCCACATAATCTATCAATCCATTGCAACGCTACACACTGCCTCCACTACAAGCGGTTTATCACCACACGCGTAAATAATTATCAATTTGCGGCACGTTTCGTGCTTGACATGTTTTCGAATTATTTATTAACATTTTCTTCGTTTCTTCGATTCCATCGAGACGTTCGAAACGAATGTATTCTTTCTCTGTGAACAGCTTTTTTTCCCTGCTGTCGTGTCTTTTCTTTAGTTTGAAGTATGCAGTGGTGAACCTTTTTTATATATTTTTTTGTTTCATCTTGTACTGATGATCTTGTACTGATTTTATACTCATCTTGCAGTTACTGAATTCATTTTCTCAAATTATGATGTTTTGTACTGAAATTATTGGAGTTCAAACACTTTACACAAACCAGGTCTTGTCGTGATCATTATTGATAATTATTAAATCTATAGTTTAAGTTATACTTTTTAATTTCCTTATTTTTGTATAGAATATGATTCTTTTATTGATGACATTTGTAAATTGATTATTACTGTGCATAAATGTGCATACAAAATGCAAGACCATGAATAAAAAGTATGCTAGTAAAAACCGTAAAAAAACAAACACGATGAAACACGCGGAATCGGTAAATCAAAAATAGATAGCACATAATGGAAAACAAGTAGTGGAACTATTCTATAAACAAAAACTGCCCTATAACAGGTACATCCGTAAACAAATCAACCAGGTGAACCGGGTGAACCTTACCTTGTGCCAGCGCCTGCAAGTCTTCGCTGCGTTTGCCGATTATGGCTTCGTCTGGTTTGACAGCAACCTGTTTTCTACAGCATGGCTGGTTTTGGTTTAAGAAGACCTTGTTTTCTTTCGTTCCGTCACGGCCTTTCGTACGCTGCGCGAGATAACGCACCACTGTACCAGTCGTGTGAATCTTGTTTTACCCTGCAGATGCGCATTGTCGAGACATTGAACGATGCTCTTTAAAAGAAATTGCTATAATAAACGCATGACCTCCGTGAACATAACGTCACTGCAAACTGTACGATTAACAAACATTGGTGTTTGGGGTCTTAAATAATCCATTTTTAAGGTTTTATCTTTTGAACATGATTATTGCACTGTAATATTCTCTACATTCTGTGTAAATGGTGGTGATGGTGTGAAAACAATGTTGTGCTGTTTGAATTGTTTGTAAGTTGGCTTCCATAAAATCACATTCAACATATCATCTATTCTACATATATGTTTCCCTAAAACACATGAAACATTTCATTTCTTTAAACAAAAACACTATTGTCTAAAAATGATTAATCATTCATTATTCGTGTATCCTCGATTATGCCTACTCAAATCTCATATTCCCACATAATCTATCAATCCATGAGCACCATATCAGGAGTTGGAATGGACAAAACCATCAACCCATTTTCCATCAATCACTCAAAACGTGACAAGTTCAATGCATTCGGTCACCAATTGGGACAGAACGCTCGGATTCTTCATCCCTACACCTCAATAGCATGGATGCCGCAACAAATATGATGCATGCCTAGATATATTACTTGTAAAAACGGCCTTGCATAGCAGTTTTGTAACACTATTTGTTTCATTTTAACAAATATTTAGCAAAATAAGTTTCTTCTTATAATTACCCAATCATTCAACACAAACCAAACACCACAAAAGTTATTACAAAAATAAAGCTTTTAGTTGTTTGTATTTGACTACTCATCGTAAAGTCGTATAAAATCTTCATAAATAATATGTTTTTCATAACAACCAAGCCTTCTGGTTGTTTACTATTAATACTATGAGACAATGAATTCATATTACAGAGATCTGGATCATTCATCTTTTTATATCATCACCATTACAGCTCATTTCATTTGAACCAGTTCCTAAACTACTTTTGCTGTCTTATATCTATGTATATACACTTCACGATACCCAGCAATTGCTTCTTGATGTGAGTTTGTGTGAAATGATCTACGCGCTAGTATTGAATTATATTACACAAAATCAAACCCGACGTATCGCGCACATTTCTTTCATCGGATAGAGCAGATTCAGACCCCCCGAAATGTGGTGAAATGTGCCTCAACAGCAAACCGAGCCCACCACTGATAACAAACACAACGCCACAAACTGTCACAGGTTATTGATTTATTGTTTACTTTCGTGGAATAATTCATCACTTTGTTTGATAGAAACACCAGTAAAAGCGATTGGACGCAAGGAAGTGGAGAATTGCAGTGCCTAGAAGAAGGATGTGGTTAAAATTAGACCAGCAAATGGGTTTTTGATTACGGTTTTTTCCCCCCTAGTACTATAGCTGTATCAAAACGTACGAATGATGCAACGCCCCGCGGAATATTTGTGTTGTTGTTTTACACTGTGACTGTGAGACGCTCACCGAATAGTGACGCTTCTCTGTGTGCATTTTTTTTTATCGTGACGGATTATTCAACACCGTAGCAGCGATGACACTGCTATAAGAAACAACAGCCCGGAGTACTTGTTAAAATCCCATACAGCAGATCAGTTTGACAGCACATCATTGAGCTACTCTACTTGAGACGTCTTACAGACCACAGTCAATATTAGTCAGATGTTTTCGTTTTGCCTTTGCGTCCAACGACTCGTGTGTCAAATCGGACAACCAAAACCTGATTCAAGAGCATCTTTTCAAACCTCCTCGACGAAATGACTCGGTCAAACGGCACACGCTACGCACACGCTCACTGCGGTATTATATACCCCTGAAGTACCATATGGATTCTTTTACGAACCGTCCCGGCCGGGGCTATTAATATTCTTAATTTTTCGGACACAACGCACGTTACGCTGGTGGCTGGTGCAACTAGCATGCGTCATGCTTCGACATTGCAAATACAACCCTATCCATTCACTCGCCCGGATCATCTTACCGTTGGTCGAGTCCATTTCAAGCGTCTCAAGCAGCGCCGATTATGGCTATGAAGTGGAAAAGTTCCTCACTTCAATTGGGAAGTCAATATTCACGACGAGTTGCTTGTCTTGCCACTTTGCCGTATCCGCGATGCCCTAGCTCTCGAGCGACGTCTTCAACCACTTTTTGGCTGCTGATCTTAAGGCTACTTTTGAAGATAGTTTGAAATGATGTTTTTTCTTGAAACATGTTTGTGGAATATTTTTCTGTAGTAGTACTACTCCCACAACGACAAATTAAAGCTAAAATGTTTTTAGTTTAGTTATCTCACTGTCTATTAAATGTTTGCGGTTTGTTTCTAAATAATTCAAGCCCACCCGAATAAGTCATGCTTGAGCGTTTGTGCCGGATCGTTCCAATCGCGCACGGTGTAAGATTGTGGCGCACGAGACACCACCCGTTTCACTGTGGGGCCTTAGTTTTGAAGCGATCCGTCTGGTAGAAGCAATTGTCGCTAGTAGAGAGACGCCAGAGCAATATCATCGCTCTAACGAGCACCAGCGTACGTTTTGTGGTATTTGGTTTTTATTTTTAAATTAGACCTAATTGAGTGTTTCGGTACATAAATAACGTGCCGTGACGTTTATGTGACAGCGAGAATTGTGGAGGTCACGCTTACTTTAGGCGTTGCGCTGACTCGAACCGTAGCATATGGTCCACTAACAGCTGAAACAGTACCAGAGCTGTTCATAGAATCATTTCATTCGATTCCAATCACATTTCATTTATGAATTTGTATCCTCTAACCGATGATAAGCAACAAGTGAGTACGAAGCGCCACCGTAACAAGCGTGCAAATAATTATTTCACTGCCAACGCGACACACACCGTCTCAAAATCCATGCAAAATCGGCACATAATAAAATTATTCCGATCAGTTCACGTGGGATTATGCAGCATTAAAGATAAGTTCCAAATTGCCTATTTGAGCTAATCAGTTCCGTGCTCCACCGTGGCAACCCGGTCCGAAGTTACCAACACGTCCAGCACAACCTCGTTTCCGGGGCAAAGTATTCAAATACCACTAATGCCATTGGTCATGCCAAAAAGCCGTGCCATAAATTTTAAATCCCTCCTTCGTTCCTTCAAATTATGGCTCGCACACTGGCACGGTGCGTGTGAGTCGGATCGTACTGCATTGCCCGCTACTACCCCACTCGCAACGCGCGTTAGTAGCCCAGCCATACAAACACACGCACGGAGAAGCACACACGCACGCAGTCCTAGCAACAACTATGCTAGATCAATTATCCATCGTATTGAAACATTTCTCGGCAAAAAACAACCTTAGTAGTTGGTACTCTCTAGCATCCACATTAAACTGCACTCCTAAATACACCGATTTGCGCTCCTTACAATATTGCTCTCGCCTGCATTTGCTCGTTAATGTGCGGTAACAGAGTGGTGCTTCAATCAGCACCAGTACCAGCGGGATATGTTTCACGCTGGTCAAACCTATCCGGTCAAGCTACCACCGTCTGTCGGATACAGATGATTTAATCAATGCAATTTGTTTCGCGACACTTCGTTACTGGTGGCCAGTGTTTTGGCACGGTGCGCAGTAAAGCTGAAGTAGCGCAAGATTAGATTTGATAATACTTTATTTAATCAAGCCCACTCGCCCACTTGCAATCGAATGCCACACAGCATGAGACTGCATGTCTGATGCAGAACCATTTGGGCTACTGTCCGGCGAGTTTTGGTATTTGAATGCGTGTCTGGCAGTTCACTCCGAACGATTTATCCATCATGTGAGTTCAGCAGATATGGTTACATGGTACCTAGTATCGGTACCGGCAATGTTTGCATGTACCACATACCTTCATTCAAATGAAGTTTATCAATCTGCTCCAAATATCGAAGATGCGGCAAGATTATTTTAACGATCTGTGATATGCACGACTGTTTCCAAGCCAATGCGCCATAATGATCCACGCAGAATTTTCGAACACTGCCCGACCCGGAAACCTCCGAGCCAATTTGGAATTCCTTCCCAAACACTAGCGTCAGGATTCCAGCGTAATCAGCGCCGGTTTCCGCCGTGTCCATCTGCTTCGCTGGCGTGGCTATATCCAACTTTCGCTCCTGACGGCCGTACCGTGCGATGCTTAACCGGCATAATTTATGACCATCCGAGAGGCACCACCAAACCTGTTTGAGTCAAAAGCCGTTTTCCGTGTTATCTGTTTTGTTTTCATTTTGTTTAGCACAAGCTTAAGCCCCGAAAGCTCATTCGAAACCGTCGCCAGCCGAACCGAGGTGGATGAATAATGCACGACTCTGACGACACCTGATAGAGACGTTATTGGATTAGTGTCACCGATTGACTAGGCGAGAAAACTTGCTTAAATCAATTTATCTAAAACGATCGAACGTAAACTGCGGTGGAACATGGGTCCGACCGAAACCAGCAGTGGGTCGAAGTATGTTCGAACGTTTCAATAATGTGGTAAGCCACGATAAAGATATACAAAACGTGGGATGTGCTGGATGTGCGCTCTTGTCCATCAAAAATCAAACATTTTCGAGATTAACATACCATTATACGGTGCTACCAGAGGTGTCTTAGAATAGTGTATAATGTTGTTGACCACACGATTTTTTTTATGTAAAAATACAGAAAGTAATACTGCATAAAGAGTAATCTCAGAAGTTGTTATTTGTATCATTTTCTCATTTAATGAACATTACTTAACTAACTGATAACTTAACGTTGTAATGTATGATATTTATTCAATTATTACAACTTAGTTTTCCTTTAACTATAGATTATGTTCTAAACTAGTATGAAAGTTAACAACAATGCGCTTTTTTGTTTTCCATGCATTCCATGTGTTTCTTGCAAACTCTGGCTTCTATCTACTGCCGTGAAGGCTGTGCTAAAACACTCTTAAGTCTTCCAAGTTTCTCATCGTGCTTTTTTACAATATTTTTGCGAGATGAGGAACATCCAATTCCACGTATGCACTTAACAATGAACAGCGTGTTTCATGCCATTCAAATATCAGATAGAGCATGCTAGGATTTAAAAAAACGCAAAGCTTAGCAATGCCCATACGTGCATAATCCCTCTTCATACCAACAGCGTGTTATGCACACCACGATTAATGTTACTTCTGCAGGTGAAGATAACTCTAGAATCATTCAACTGGTGCGAAACATAGACGTTGAATGTTGTACTACTTAACGCCCCTAAAAACTATTGTAAGAAGAGCGAACATATTCTTGGTATTTACTATGTTCGTTTAGCTGGAAGATCCATCCATTCGTACAACTGAGCACTAGACATATTACAGTGAGCTCTCATATTGCACTGACTAAGGTAGAAAGATTCGTTTAATTTCAAATATTTTAGCCAAGTAACACCTTGCTACGATGTCTTGTAATTGAATTAATTATTTACACGGTACCATGGCAACTCAATTATGTACCACTATGAAACATGCTGCCTTGATCCAGTACCTAGAGGCAAAAAAACTCAGCTTCTACGGAAACCATTTATTGAGGTCATCCACGTTGTTTCGCCATCCCAGTCTGCCTTGGTCATTGACAACATGTTGCTCTAGAATAAACGCTGTTGATATCTTTTGCCCTGCTCTTAGTACCGTCTCCACAATCAGGCCCGGTGAGGACGATCTCCCGTCAAGAGACAAGTTCCCCAAACAACGGACGTTGATTGCATGCGCAAAAGGGAACGCCACCATTTAGCAAGAAATATTTAATTATC
>KZ067230.1:89320-113665 GCA_002091845.1 Anopheles cracens | reverse complement strand
CAAACAAACTGCTACCGTAGGGGGCAGAAGGCTTGTTGATCGAAGCAATCGATTATACTTACTGTGAGGAGCGTTGCCCGTGGTACATTACGTCAAGTAGGCGATGCACGCTATTAGCGCGATGTTTTTGCGCCTCTACATGGAGATTGAAACAATCGGGCTAAAAAGACGGCAATTAAAATACCTGTTCCGTGGGTTTGGACCTGAACTTAAGAATATACTGTTGATGGACCACTTAAGGCCAATAGGTTATTAACGCGCAATGGAGGTGGGGTACACACTGCGAATATGATACGCTGTAATGCTATCGCGTTTATCGCGTGTTTGTTTGACATTCTGACACAAGTCTGCGTGTAGTCTAGCTCACCAGTTCACGAGACGAAGTGCCAGCTTAAACGTGTAGCCTTGCCGCGTATAGTTCCTGAGACAATTTCTAGAGTCGTTAAACAACACGGCAATACAATTATGTCCAAAACCGTTTGTGGAATGATTTCATCAACCAAGGTTCGATATGCAGAGATGTAGCCATCGACATCCTTTACCAAGATTGTTAACGTCAAGATGTGTCAATATTTCATCAACCAAGGTTCGATATGCAGAGATGTAGCCATCGACATCCTTTACCAAGATTGTTAACGTCAAGATGTGTCAAAGATCTTCATATTGATCCACAATAGCAGGAGCCGGTTGTAAGAAGTCCACTTGTATTAGACTCTCTAACTTCGGTTCGAGCAACGCTCACTACTGCGAAGAAGCAGAAGAAGACATTCTGACACTCACACCTCAGACACCCCAGCACGACACATCCCATCCCACTCCACCCCGAGAGCTTCCTTTCAAACCCGCCTACGCCTCTTTCAGCCGGCCGCTCGTGCTATACCCCGAACGGGCAGATAGGCGTGTGTCAGGTGTTCCAGAACTGTGGCTCCCTGATCCAGCTGTACCAGTACAACCGGAACCAGGAGACGGTCAACTTCCTGCTCGCGTCGCAGCGTAGCTGCGGCAATCGCAACTACAACGGCAGCCCGGTGCTCTGCTGCAGTGACGGCGTGCAGTACGATCCCACTACAACTTCGTCTCCCTTTATAGAGGTCACCACGCGTCCGACGTCGTTGGCACCGGTCCGTTCGGCCGACTGCATCGGGCCGGACAACCGCGAAGGATACTGCATAAGTATGTGTGACCGTTGGCTCCTCCCCAATAGGGTACTAGGTACTAAAGTGTTTTGCTCTGCCGCAGGTATCCGCAGCTGTCCCGATGTGCTGGCGGAGTTTGTCCGGCGCCAGAGCGATCCCCAGTACGTGCAGTACATCCGCCAGTCGAATGCCGTCTGCAACTACATCCAGCCGAACGTGTGCTGTCCGCTGGCACGATCGACACCGGCTCCACCGGCACCACCAACCGCCCCGCCGACCGCACCTCCCCCACCACCACCTCCCCCAGCACCAGTCACGGAGGCACCAACGCCAGCCCCGGTGGCCCCATCGAGAGTAGGACCGGTCGAGCTGCTGACACCCGAGACGGGCTGTGGATTCAGCAACGTGGAGCACAACCGCGTCGTCGGCGGTGTCCCGGCCGAGCTGCACGGATGGCCCTGGATGGCGCTGGTCGGCTACAAGAGCGCGCTGGGCGAAGTTTCGTTCAAGTGCGGCGGCTCGCTCATCACGAAGCGCCACGTGCTGTCCGCCGCCCATTGCATCCGGCGCGATCTGTGAGTAGAGCGTGATCGTTACCGGGAAGGTGAACGTTAACATCGTCTCCGTTCTTTCGCAGCTCCTCGGTGCGGCTGGGTGAGCACGATACGTCCATCGATACGGAATCCAACCACGTCGATGTGCCCGTCGTTCGGGTGAGTAACTCTTCGGGGACGCGAAGGTCGGGATCGGTGAAAGGCTGCCCGCCATTTCGACTGTATTGTTTCTCATTCGCTTTTTCTCGCAGTACGAAACCCATCCGTCGTACGACAAGAAGGACGGACACACGGATTTGGCCGTGCTGTTCATGGAGTACGAGGTGCAGTTCAATGGTACGTACGCACCTGTGACCCTGATGGGTCCGACCTTGAGGCGAAGATCTTGCAATGCAGTAATTATGTTGCCCATCCAACAGACGCGATCAAGCCGATCTGCCTGCCGCTGAGTGAGACGATCCGCAGCAAAAACTTCATCGGGTACACCCCGTTCGTGGCCGGGTGGGGCCGCACGCAGGAGGGCGGCAAGTCGGCCAACGTGCTCCAGGAGCTGCAGCTGCCGATCATCGCCAACGACGAGTGCCGCACGCTGTACAACAAGATCGGCAAGGTGTTCTCGCAGAAGCAGTTCGACAACGCGGTCATGTGTGCGGGCGAGATCGAGGGTGGCAAGGACTCGTGCCAGGGTGATAGTGGCGGTCCGTTGATGTTGCCGCAGCGTTTCGGCACCGATTTCTACTACTTCCAGGTCGGAATCGTCTCGTACGGTATCGGGTGCGCCCGGGCGGAGGTTCCTGGAGTGTACACTCGTGTGGCCAGCTTCGTCGACTGGATCAAGCAGAAGGTGGCGGAACCGCTGTAAACCTGCTGTTGTTTAGGACAGCGCCATGTTCTGTTCCGGCACACACACACACACTGAGACTTGCAATAAATGGTATTATTAGTGCTTTGTTTTTAGGTACAAACGAAGTTGTGTTGGTTGTTCTTTAATGTATGCTTTTATTCCATCTGATACAGATACGCTTTGTACATCTTTACACAATACGAACGATAGTGGTGGTTTTATCTTTTTTTTACTGTATTTAAATTTTGTACCAAGTTTGCACCCAAGTTTGCAAATGTGTTTCGTTTAGTTGTTACATTCTTATCACTACAGCTGCTATATCTGCTCGGGAATAGTTTATTTCGGAAACGCGATTTGGATGACTCGATCTTGTGGTTCTCTATCTGACATTCCTTGGAGCCGGAGTTTTTCGAGCTTCTGCTTCGTGTCAAGAATTTGAGGTTATAAATCATTTCTGTCTTTTCCTGTCGACAAGAGTTTATTCTGTTTGAAAACAAATCACTAACAACAATGAGATTGTCACTAAACGAAAGCGTAAAAAGGATAAAAGAAGGTGTTTTTTATACAAACTCAACAAAAAAGGAAAGCACAATAATAACATATTAAACAAATACCTACACTATAAACAAGCAGTCCTATAGTTTGCTTCACATTGACAGTCTTACGGGATGGAACGGAAACTTGCGGTGCGAATAACGCACCGGGTTGCTGCGTTGCAGAATAAATTTGGAATACAAACGAAACGTCAAAATTTTGCACTAAATTATTGCCTTACAGTTTCTCTCCCTCTCTCTCTCGCTCTTTCTTGATTCGAATGCCTTTCCGAAAATTTGTTGCCTTTCTGTGCGTGTGTGTTTAGTTCTGTGAAAACAACTCAAGAAGTTGCCGACTAGTACAAACTAACAGGGGTGTGTGTGTGTGCCTTGATCTACGCAAAAGTTTTGCAATATCCTCCACCAGAAAGAAAAAGAACCCTACGGTGCTACAGTTGCTATGGTACAGCGTCTTCGACGGGCTGGGATGAGATCGGTTCTTCAGAGGTCCGGCGAGATGGCTTCCCGTTTGATGGCGATCGCTTCGCTGAGCGCCGGGCTGAGTGCGAGGGCCGGATTGGCAACCGCGATGATGTGACCACCGGACGATGAAATCACCTGCACGCCTAGCGCCCCGCCGGTCGGGTCGAGCACGCGGGGCGTGTGCGAACGCATGGTGTCCGGGCCGAAGTCGGGATCGCTCAAATCTCGGTCGGCTCCATTTCCAGCCTGGGGCAAGAACATATAATTAGCGTTGCAATAAAGAGGCGATCGACTGTCGCACGACTTACTTGAACTGGTGACGAACTTGAATTGCTAAAACTAAATCTAGAATCTGTGTCATCAAATTCGGATCTAGTGTATCTGTAAAGAGAGAACGAAATGAAAGAACAAATCGAATTAGTACATGCCCTTCCTCCAGTGGCGAACCTATTGAATCATCCTCTATGCTACACATTTAGTTCTGGGTATAGGGCAAGATCAAACAACCCACACGAGCCGTCGAGTGCGTGCGTCACGGGTTGTTTCCTCTTTGTGCTACAGAAAAAATACTCACGAAAATTTACTTGAATCAGTTAAATCGAAGGGTTTGTCACTGATCTGCTGGTAGATGGAGCCGCTCGAAATGTCGCGATTGTCGTCAGAGTTTTCCTGGGAAGAGGTGTGTAAAACCGAAAGCCGGGATTAGTACCGCCATATTCGTTGCATTTGCTATCGGCTTAGTTTCGTTCCGTGCCATGCAAGCCATGAGTGAGCTACTGTAGCGTGAGGTTAGCATTAACTAGGTGATTAGAATTTTGCTAGCAAATACGTTAAGGAAAGAATATTGCATTTACTCAAACACGAACTACCATAGCAGAAGACAAACTGAAGCAGAAGCAGAAGCGATAAAGCGGTGAAGCAAATCTAGCACTCTGGAGTGGTCGAAAGCAATGCACTGATTCAGCAAAGATCGCATAATTTGGGACAGAGTGCAGTCAAATTGTAAATGCAAAATGAATTGACAGAGAAGAGCATATGTGCTAAAAGCCGGATAATGGTTTTGAAATCTAGTTATTGCATTATGTATCATTGCACGTTGAATTCCTTCACTTAAGAAGTGATAGGCACTCGAAACATGTATTTTTACGCAATAAAATTATAAAGTCAACCCTCGTTTAAATATTTTTTTTTTATACAATTTACGACTGTTGAACGTTTGAGTACTATTTTCTATTGGTTATTGCGCTAATGTCTTTTGGATGGGCTTTGGAACCAAATGAAATGATCAGCTGTAGCTGAATTTATGATTTAAGATCATTCTATGCAATTTTGGACATATTTACTATCAAGAAAACTAGCAATGTTCTAGAACTCTTATAGAGGATTGACTGCGTATTCCTAAAAATATTTGCACTTACAATTTGAGCGTAGTGTTTGCGTAGCGTAGCGAAGCGCATGCAAGCATTCTAAGCTAATAAAATTGTTTATCTAACTGATTCGTTAAGTCATACGCAATTTTAAAAATAACTTTGCAGTTGCAGGTACGTGGAGGTAGCCATTTGGGAGCAGTGCATTGTGCAGAAGTGCTAGAGAATTGAATATTTAAAAAAACGCTAATTTAAGAAACACCAATCTACTCATTTATGGTTAATTTAAGATGTGAAAAGAGGGCAGAACAAGTGCAGATCAAAGCATCGACTAGAGCATTAGAAGGCACCTAAATACGTTTTGCAAACAAAAAATTCTACTGCTGATTTAAACGTCCTAACTACTCTACAAGCTAACAAGTAGATAAATAATATGAAAATTGTTTAATCTATATCAGTACGAGGTCGATAGTTTGGCTGCATTGCCTTTGCCAGGAAAACAATGTAGGTAAACTATCAAAACCATAAATAAATAAAATGATAAAACGAAAAAAATCTAAATGAAAAGCAGAAAAGTATCTTCAAGTTCCCAAAGATCAGTTTTCTGCTTTCCATTGTATTGCAAATGGGTTGATATAATGGTAGAAAATAAGTTAAAAATTAAAACAAACTTAAAGTAGATAAAACATAAAACCAATAGACAAATAAAAGAATATAAAAGGATACTTAAATGCTCAACGAAAGAAAGCGATAAAGCTAGCGGAAGCACTAGGAAGCAACGGTAAGCAAAAGCGAATCGCCGGAAGCGTGCCGAAAGCGCAAATAGATCGAAGCTCATCGTAAAGAAGGCACAAAGGCAGAAGCACGAACACAGTGGTCCCGTCGCTCTCAAGCGGTCGGGCGCGAGAGCTCACAGGCACGTGTACTGTGGGGTTGGTGATTGCTGCAAATAAAGTAATGATTAATGAACTAATAAAGCGGGGAAAAAGAAGAAGCGTAAAGAGTTCTAAAAAGCATGAAAAGAGTGAAGTTTAGTGCAATACCATCAAACAGAAGCACACATACAAACACACCAGCTGATGTCTGAACTAGATAGGTTGTTGAGAGTGATAATGCAGATAAACAAACATTAATGCTGCACATCAATTCGAAGCATTGAGCAATAACGTTAGGTTAAGCGTTGTTTTAAAGCCAACTGTGAAGCGTGAAGCGGAGTGCAAAAACAGAAGCGGATGCCATCATCATTTGCGCTTATGTGCAACAGCTATAGCTACCTTGCCCATGTCCGAGCTCGTGTCGCTCGAGAGGCGCGCCCGTTTGAGCTGCTGCACTGTGTCCAGCTCGTCACCTCGGTTCTGCTGGGTTTGACTGGAACGAGAGAAAGAGACGGGTGAGATACGTTGCACTGAGATACCACAGCACACTAGGATGCCGCTTCTGCTCACCTCAATCCCGTCAGCCGTATGCTGGCGGAGTGACCGAAGCCACAATCGCGCACGACCTGCCGAGCGAGCGGGAACAGTTCGTCGCGCCGCGTCAGCAGCGCCGGGATGTACTTGCAGATCTGGGCGGCCGCCTCGTTTACGCACACCTCGTGCAGCGTGAGCGGTTTCTCCGGGCGCCGCTTGCAATCGAACCGCCCGTAGATGGCGGAGTACTTGCGTATCTCGTCCATGCGGCGCGGATCGCTGTCGCTCATCGCGATCACCGCCTCCAGGTCGCGTGCCGAGCGCTTCTTGATGCTCTGCTGGCGTGGCTCGAGCCGGGGCAGTGTGCGGGACAGCCGTTCCGCGGCCTGCACGATCTTCGCCACCTGATCCTCCGTGAGGGACGGTGTCAGCTGCACCGACCCGCTCGTGGTCGATCCGATCTGGCTGCCGATCGTGCTGCTCAGGTTGCTGCTGCTCAGCGGATGGTGATGGTGGTGGTGGTGGTTGTGGTGCAGCAGGTGATGATGAAAAATAACTTTGCAGTTGCAGGTACGTGGAGGTAGCCATTTGGGAGCAGTGCATTGTGCAGAAGTGCTAGAGAATTGAATATTTAAAAAAACGCTAATTTAAGAAACACCAATCTACTCATTTATGGTTAATTTAAGGTGTGAAAAAAGAGCAGAGCAAGTGCAGATCAAAGCATCGACTAGAGCATTAGAAGGCACCTAAATACGTTTTGCAAACAAAAAATTCTACTGCTGATTTAAACGTCCTAACTACTCTACAAGCTAACAAGTAGATAAATAATATGAAAATTGTTTAATCTATATCAGTACGAGGTCGATAGTTTGGCTGCATTGCCTTTGCCAGGAAAACAATGTAGGTAAACTATCAAAACCATAAATAAATAAAATGATAAAACGAAAAAAATCTAAATGAAAAGCAGAAAAGTATCTTCAAGTTCCCAAAGATCAGTTTTCTGCTTTCCATTGTATTGCAAATGGGTTGATATAATGGTAGAAAATAAGTTAAAAATTAAAACAAACTTAAAGTAGATAAAACATAAAACCAATAGACAAATAAAAGAATATAAAAGGATACTTAAATGCTCAACGAAAGAAAGCGATAAAGCTAGCGGAAGCACTAGGAAGCAACGGTAAGCAAAAGCGAATCGCCGGAAGCGTGCCGAAAGCGCAAATAGATCGAAGCTCATCGTAAAGAAGGCACAAAGGCAGAAGCACGAACACAGTGGTCCCGTCGCTCTCAAGCGGTCGGGCGCGAGAGCTCACAGGCACGTGTACTGTGGGGTTGGTGATTGCTGCAAATAAAGTAATGATTAATGAACTAATAAAGCGGGGAAAAAGAAGAAGCGTAAAGAGTTCTAAAAAGCATGAAAAGAGTGAAGTTTGGTGCAATACCATCAAACAGAAGCACACATACAAACACACCAGCTGATGTCTGAACTAGATAGGTTGTTGAGAGTGATAACGCAGATAAACAAACATTAATGTTGCGCATCAATTCGAAGCATTGAGCAATAACGTTAGGTTAAGCGTTGTTTTAAAGCCAACTGTGAAGCGTGAAGCGGAGTGCAAAGTTGACTGCGTATTCCTAAAAATATTTGCACTTACAATTTGAGCGTAGTGTTTGCGTAGCGTAGCGAAGCGCATGCAAGCATTCTAAGCTAATAAAATTGTTTATCTAACTGATTCGTTAAGTCATACGCAATTTTAAAAATAACTTTGCAGTTGCAGGTACGTGGAGGTAGCCATTTGGGAGCAGTGCATTGTGCAGAAGTGCTAGAGAATTGAATATTTAAAAAAACGCTAATTTAAGAAACACCAATCTACTCATTTATGGTTAATTTAAGGTGTGAAAAAAGAGCAGAGCAAGTGCAGATCAAAGCATCGACTAGAGCATTAGAAGGCACCTAAATACGTTTTGCAAACAAAAAATTCTACTGCTGATTTAAACGTCCTAACTACTCTACAAGCTAACAAGTAGATAAATAATATGAAAATTGTTTAATCTATATCAGTACGAGGTCGATAGTTTGGCTGCATTGCCTTTGCCAGGAAAACAATGTAGGTAAACTATCAAAACCATAAATAAATAAAATGATAAAACGAAAAAAATCTAAATGAAAAGCAGAAAAGTATCTTCAAGTTCCCAAAGATCAGTTTTCTGCTTTCCATTGTATTGCAAATGGGTTGGTATAATGGTAGGAAATAAGTTAAAAATTAAAACAAACTTAAAGTAGATAAAACATAAAACCAATAGACAAATAAAAGAATATAAAAGGATACTTAAATGCTCAACGAAAGAAAGCGATAAAGCTAGCGGAAGCACTAGGAAGCAACGGTAAGCAAAAGCGAATCGCCGGAAGCGTGCCGAAAGCGCAAATAGATCGAAGCTCATCGTAAAGAAGGCACAAAGGCAGAAGCACGAACACAGTGGTCCCGTCGCTCTCAAGCGGTCGGGCGCGAGAGCTCACAGGCACGTGTACTGTGGGGTTGGTGATTGCTGCAAATAAAGTAATGATTAATGAACTAATAAAGCGGGGAAAAAGAAGAAGCGTAAAGAGTTCTAAAAAGCATGAAAAGAGTGAAGTTTGGTGCAATACCATCAAACAGAAGCACACATACAAACACACCAGCTGATGTCTGAACTAGATAGGTTGTTGAGAGTGATAATGCAGATAAACAAACATTAATGCTGCACATCAATTCGAAGCATTGAGCAATAACGTTAGGTTAAGCGTTGTTTTAAAGCCAACTGTGAAGCGTGAAGCGGAGTGCAAAAACAGAAGCGGATGCCATCATCATTTGCGCTTATGTGCAACAGCTATAGCTACCTTGCCCATGTCCGAGCTCGTGTCGCTCGAGAGGCGCGCCCGTTTGAGCTGCTGCACCGTGTCCAGCTCGTCACCTCGGTTCTGCTGGGTTTGACTGGAACGAGAGAAAGAGACGGGTGAGATACGTTGCACTGAGATACCACAGCACACTAGGATGCCGCTTCTGCTCACCTCAATCCCGTCAGCCGTATGCTGGCGGAGTGACCGAAGCCACAATCGCGCACGACCTGCCGAGCGAGCGGGAACAGTTCGTCGCGCCGCGTCAGCAGCGCCGGGATGTACTTGCAGATCTGGGCGGCCGCCTCGTTTACGCACACCTCGTGCAGCGTGAGCGGTTTCTCCGGGCGCCGCTTGCAATCGAACCGCCCGTAGATGGCGGAGTACTTGCGTATCTCGTCCATGCGGCGCGGATCGCTGTCGCTCATCGCGATCACCGCCTCCAGGTCGCGTGCCGAGCGCTTCTTGATGCTCTGCTGGCGTGGCTCGAGCCGGGGCAGTGTGCGGGACAGCCGTTCCGCGGCCTGCACGATCTTCGCCACCTGATCCTCCGTGAGGGACGGTGTCAGCTGCACCGACCCGCTCGTGGTCGATCCGATCTGGCTGCCGATCGTGCTGCTCAGGTTGCTGCTGCTCAGCGGATGGTGATGGTGGTGGTGGTGGTTGTGGTGCAGCAGGTGATGATGCCCCAGTGTGCCCACCCCAGGCGTGCCGAGGTGACCGGAGTGTGTGGAGGACGCGGCCGAAGCGGCTGCTGCCGCAGCAGCTGCAACAGCTGCCGAGGAAGGAGTCGCCACCGTTGCCGTCGGGACCGGTGTGGGCGGTGTGAGGGGGAGGTTGGTGCTGGAGGACGCGTTGGCCGTGAGGTTGGAGAAGCTGCCGGCCACAGTCGACGGACCGCCGTACGTTCCGGTGCCGGCCGTCGTCACGCTGCGCGCTATCGACCCCGGCTCGGGACTGTACGGGATCCGCGACGGGATGTCAACGTTCGTGAGCGGACTCTGGAAGGCGGACGGGTTGGTCATCCACTCGTGCAGGGCCTTCTGGAGCCGACGGACGTGCAGCGGCTTCGATGCCATCCCCACCAGCGCCATTATCTCCAGGAACTCCTCCTCACCCGCATCGCACAGCTGCTGTACGTCGTCGCCTCCTAAGGTAGGGACATCACGAAAATCAGACGTTACAGGATATCTTCCTCATCGGGGCGGCCACGCGTCAATCTAGTTACCCATCTCAAGCAGCGTGTCGTAGTAGTTGAGCAGACTGGCGCGCTGCAGCACCCGGTACAGCTGAAGTTCGGCTTCGTTGGAAGGGGTCGATGTGACAACCACTGCGAAAAGGGAAGGAAACGAAAAATGGTTGGAGAAAGGTTTTTTTCTTCGAAACGTCTAGCAAATTTTCGCGCCCGCTGCTAAAAACCGTTAAAACTGGATCCAACAAGCGCTGGTTATGGTGGTAAACCTGCCTGAAAGGACGTTTCCCTTGTGAGTGCCACTTTGTGCGTCATAATTTATGCCTTTATCATTCACTTTTATTCCAGTCTAGATTTGGTGTGTTTTTTTTGCTAATTTTCGGTGCCATTAGCTTACAGCGATTGCAGATTTCTTTCTCAACACTTGTACCAATCGGGTTGGGTTCTTCTAAATCATTAATTTCTTCGCCTAGCTTGGGTTTGGGTTTAGGATGAAAATGGTTCCCGGTTTCTTGCGACATCCATCTCTTGCTGTGTCGCGGCGAGATCTGCCATGTTTTTTTTCTGGAATCCCTAACGGTCGTTTTGGACCAAAACGTCAGCCGTATGCTGGCGGAGTGACCGAAGCCACAATCGCGCACGACCTGCCGAGCGAGCGGGAACAGTTCGTCGCGCCGCGTCAGCAGCGCCGGGATGTACTTGCAGATCTGGGCGGCCGCCTCGTTTACGCACACCTCGTGCAGCGTGAGCGGTTTCTCCGGGCGCCGCTTGCAATCGAACCGCCCGTAGATGGCGGAGTACTTGCGTATCTCGTCCATGCGGCGCGGATCGCTGTCGCTCATCGCGATCACCGCCTCCAGGTCGCGTGCCGAGCGCTTCTTGATGCTCTGCTGGCGTGGCTCGAGCCGGGGCAGTGTGCGGGACAGCCGTTCCGCGGCCTGCACGATCTTCGCCACCTGATCCTCCGTGAGGGACGGTGTCAGCTGCACCGACCCGCTCGTGGTCGATCCGATCTGGCTGCCGATCGTGCTGCTCAGGTTGCTGCTGCTCAGCGGATGGTGATGGTGGTGGTGGTGGTTGTGGTGCAGCAGGTGATGATGGCCAAGTGTGCCCACTCCAGGCGTGCCGAGGTGACCGGAGTGTGTGGAGGACGCGGCCGAAGCGGCTGCTGCCGCAGCAGCTGCAACAGCTGCCGAGGAAGGAGTCGCCACGGTTGCCGTCGGGACCGGTGTGGGCGGTGTGAGGGGGAGGTTGGTGCTGGAGGACGCGTTGGCCGTGAGGTTGGAGAAGCTGCCGGCCACGGTCGACGGACCGCCGTACGTTCCGGTGCCGGCCGTCGTCACGCTGCGCGCTATCGACCCCGGCTCGGGACTGTACGGGATCCGCGACGGGATGTCAACGTTCGTGAGCGGACTCTGGAAGGCGGACGGGTTGGTCATCCACTCGTGCAGGGCCTTCTGGAGCCGACGGACGTGCAGCGGCTTCGATGCCATCCCCACCAGCGCCATTATCTCCAGGAACTCCTCCTCACCCGCATCGCACAGCTGCTGTACGTCGTCGCCTCCTAAGGTAGGGACATCACGAAAATCAGACGTTACAGGATATCTTCCTCATCGGGGCGGCCACGCGTCAATCTAGTTACCCATCTCAAGCAGCGTGTCGTAGTAGTTGAGCAGACTGGCGCGCTGCAGCACCCGGTACAGCTGAAGTTCGGCTTCGTTGGAAGGGGTCGATGTGACAACCACTGCGAAAAGGGAAGGAAACGAAAAATGGTTGGAGAAAGGTTTTTTTCTTCGAAACGTCTAGCAAATTTTCGCGCCCGCTGCTAAAAACCGTTAAAACTGGATCCAACAAGCGCTGGTTATGGTGGTAAACCTGCCTGAAAGGACAGGACACTTTTTTCGGCGTCAAGAAAAACGCTCGTTATTAAGATTTGTGTTTTTTTTCCTCTACATCACAAATGTTGAGGTTATAATTTAAATCGGCGTTGAGCGTTTCTTCCATGCAAATGTGAGTTAAAAAAAAAGTGGATTATTCAACTATTTCTTCCGTTTGTTAAGATTTACCCCTTTTCTCGTCGGAACTACTCGATAGGGGAAGAAGATAAACGAGAAAATGACGGTCGCTTACCCTGGCAAGGGTGAGGTAGAGTTCGAAGAAAAAAAACAACCCTACACCCATCCAAAGGAACTGTACAGAAAATGGAGGGATCTTTGAGAATGCCAACCGTCAAATCTCACGTGCAAAGGAGTCGGAAGTGGACTCTCAGGGATGGGAACTGCTTTTGTCGGTTGTGTAAGTAAGACAGCAAACCTTAGGACAACCCATAGCATCAGTCCCCGGAGCCTGCCGACAGAACCGACCCACGAGCAACCCAATCAGAGCCCGTTACCGCTCGGAAAAGGATCACAGGGGTAGGGTATGTGAAAATTTGAAACCGACCAACAAAAAAAAAACGCTCTGAGGGTCGCAAACCACACCCCTCCCTG
Organism: Anopheles cracens; assembly: GCA_002091845.1. Taxonomy (NCBI): domain Eukaryota; kingdom Metazoa; phylum Arthropoda; class Insecta; order Diptera; family Culicidae; genus Anopheles; species Anopheles cracens. The sequence continues at coordinate 100,786 of KZ067230.1, read as the reverse complement.
AAGGAAGGAGCAACTTGCAACAGCCCATGCCGCTGAGAGAAGGCAGAGAGCAGAACCGGTAGCACTGGAATAACTGCTGGAAAATCTTGTCAATCAACGCGCCGGGCTGCGCTGTTTTTGGGCACAACCGACATGCCCCAAGAATGCGGTCTGCGATCGCGTCCGAACGCGAGCTGGTGCGTGCGAAGGAGTGTAAAATATGCGCCGATTTTGGGGGCCGGGGCCCATGCACGAATGCGAAATATTTGCACGCCAGCCAGCCCGAGACGAGAGTGAAAACGCTGTAATGAAGTATGGAGGAATGCAGCAGGGATGTGGTTTTGGTTTTTTGCCCCGTGCCTGTTGCCGTAGGGCCTGAAGGCGAGCCTCGAAGACGGGTGGAGCGTTTTGTTTGAAATGAAATAATTAAAGTTTAATTGCTCGCCGAAATGAGTCCCAAATTGGGAGTGGGTTTGTCGATTTGTTTTGGAAGTAGAATTCGATCGTTCGCTTTAGGGCGTGTAAGTGTTGCGGAATGTCCACTGGGTGGTTTCCGTATTTGTTGATTGGTTTGTTGTTTGTAGCACATTGATCTAATGGCGTGACATAGAATGCAAAGAGTATCCTAATAGACTCTTCGACGCAGAATGCAGCAAGATTGCTAGAGGGATCTATGTTACCTCCAATACCAAGTGCAGTACATGCTGATGGAAAAGGTATGAGAAAAGATTTAGAATAATTGTCCAACGTTCAAACAAGAAATAACCAAATTCATTCGAACTGTTTGTAGCACATTGATCTAATGGCGTGACATAGAATGCAAAGAGTATCCTAATAGACTCTTCGACGCAGAATGCAGCAAGATTGCTAGAGGGATCTATGTTACCTCCAATACCAAGTGCAGTACATGCTGATGGAAAAGGTATGAGAAAAGATTTAGAATAATTGTCCAACGTTCAAACAAGAAATAACCAAATTCATTCGAATTAATGTACTACAAAACTTAAACCAAACTTTACGGGAATATTGAGATTAATATGATTATGTTCCAATTTAATCGAAACTTGGTCGATAAAAACTCAAACTAGAGCTTGCATTTCTGGAGCTGGATCTGTTAAATATCTCCAAACGATGAAGCTATCAACATCTTGTCTCAATACTTGAATACTTTTCTTGTAGCTTTTGTAAGCAGCTCGATGTTGCTGTTGCCAATAGGTTCGTCAGATCTTCAAACTTAGCTTCTTTAGTTCAGCTTCAACTGCTTATTTGAACCATATTTTCTTCATTGTTCACTTGAGCAGAATTCTGTTTGATTGGATGCGTTCCCAATTGGTTAGACTATTTGAATCTGCAGTTCATAGTATAGGACACGCTTCTGGTCCCACCATATATAGATCGTTAGCTAATCTACGTGGAAATCCTAATGCGGCTATCCGTATAAAAATGGCCTGACTGCTTTACTTTCAAAGATACAGCTAGCTCTTTTTTCTAGTTTGGATTGGATACAGACAATGTCGATTGACTGGACATGAGCTTTAACTTGAGTCTTTAGTGTTTTCGGCTGGAATTCCGTTGGAATCTTAGTGGTAGACAACTAATACAAAACTCTGCTCATCCGTAAGATATTGTTCATGTTAAATCTCTAGGGATGCACAATTGTCGATCGATATTCAAATTTTCAATAAAAAAATCTCTCGATGATCTCGTGTTAACGAAACATAAATAAAGTCATCTCGTTCACGATCTATAATCTATCATTCGTGTTTTTCTATTCCACTTACCATCCAGTCTATTATACATATATTGGTTTAATCTCAAGCGTCAGCTTAAATTGGTTAGGCTTCTGTTGGTAATCATCACCGTTTCATCTTCTATTATACATATATTGGTTTAATCTCAAGCGTCAGCTTAAATTGGTTAGGCTTCTGTTGGTAATCATCACCGTTTCATCTGTCGCCGGTGTCATCGGCAGGGAGTTAACTCGCACTCTGTCTCACCCACCGAACAGGACGGTTAAACGATGTGGTTGCCGAAAACGTTCCACCCCAGGGGATGTTTGTCGGTGTCGAAAACAAACGAAAGGGGTAACCGATTCGGCAGTGGGTTGAAGGTGGTTATGGCGAAAAAAAAAAGCCGACAACCGCACCCCATGATTGCGCATCTAGTCAACCCACCAACTCGAACTCGCGCGCTAACGATCGGATCGTCGCTTTATAGCGTAGAACTCGGCCATAAAAAACGCATACAGCGCAGCACGAAATAGTTTTAATTGTTGTGCGTAGCTTGCCGGTTGAGAGTTGGTTCCACCGAAGAAGTCAATATTGGGCTGCTGGATTCGATTTTTTTGGTTAGTTCTGGCTTGTTAACGCTTCTGACAACACACTTCATTCTTCACTCGAAACCAAAGCCCTTCGGTTTCGTGCGCCCGCCCGGAATTTGCATACTGCGGGTGTAAAAAATTGCCTATCCGCGGCCCGAATCGGCTCCGCGCGTTAAACGGATGGTAAATTTGTTCGGGATAAACTATCGCGACTTATGCGCCGAGTGGGTTGACTCTGAGTGTGGTGTGGTGATGATCGCAGCGGTGTGAAAACGGGTTTAAACTGAAGGTGGCAGAAAAAAATCATCTTTCCCAAACGGTACGGAACACTATTTGTCGACGAACGGGGATTTGTCTATTTATCGGGAGCGAGGATCCACTTTTTGCGCCCCGAAGTGCTGCTTCAACTCGATGAGCTAATCGGTTAACCGCCCTCCGTAAGATATTGTTCATGTTAAATCTCTAGGGATGCACAATTGTCGATCGATATTCAAATTTTCAATAAAAAAATCTCTCGATGATCTCGTGTTAACGAAACATAAATAAAGTCATCTCGTTCACGATCTATAATCTATCATTCGTGTTTTTCTATTCCACTTACCATCCAGTCTATTATACATATATTGGTTTAATCTCAAGCGTCAGCTTAAATTGGTTAGGCTTCTGTTGGTAATCATCACCGTTTCATCAGTCGCCGGTGTCATCGGCAGGGAGTTAACTCGCACCCTGTCTCACCCACCGAACAGGACGGTTAAACGATGTGGTTGCCGAAAACGTTCCACCCCAGGGGATGTTTGTCGGTGTCGAAAACAAACGAAAGGGGTAACCGATTCGGCAGTGGGTTGAAGGTGGTTATGGCGAAAAAAAAAAGCCGACAACCGCACCCCATGATTGCGCATCTAGTCAACCCACCAACTCGAACTCGCGCGCTAACGATCGGATCGTCGCTTTATAGCGTAGAACTCGGCCATAAAAAACGCATACAGCGCAGCACGAAATAGTTTTAATTGTTGTGCGTAGCTTGCCGGTTGAGAGTTGGTTCCACCGAAGAAGTCAATATTGGGCTGCTGGATTCGATTTTTTTGGTTAGTTCTGGCTTGTTAACGCTTCTGACAACACACTTCATTCTTCACTCGAAACCAAAGCCCTTCGGTTTCGTGCGCCCGCCCGGAATTTGCATACTGCGGGTGTAAAAAATTGCCTATCCGCGGCCCGAACCGGCTCCGCGCGTTAAGCGGATGGTAAATTTGTTCGGGATAAACTATCGCGACTTCTGCGCCGAGTGGGTTGACTCTGAGTGTGGTGTGGTGATGATCGCAGCGGTGTGAAAACGGGTTTAAACTGAAGGTGGCAGAAAAAAATCATCTTTCCCAAACGGTACGGAACACTATTTGTCGACGAACGGGGATTTGTCTATTTATCGGGAGCGAGGATCCACTTTTTGCGCCCCGAAGTGCTGCTTCAACTCGATGAGCTAATCGGTTAACCGCCCTAAACAATTAACCCACCCCTGTGGGCCGATGCTTTGTTCGCCTGTCAAGTGGGAGCAAATGGGAATGGAGTTGTTGCCCGCTGCTTCGGTGTGACAATCAGATACACCGATTTTGCATAATAATAAGTATCCTTTAGGGAGTTGACTGTGTGTGCGGTACGCTCCACCGTGACACAATTTACACGCCCTCTCGTGGTTGGCGCAAATTAATTTGCAATCGTATGCCCATTAGAGAGACCCCACTCCTTGTTGAAAGGACGAAATGGTCATCTGGAGGAGCGACACGATCCTAAATCCAACGAGCCCAGACCCCATACGAAACGGAAGTGTGCAACCAAACGATCCGGGACGTAAGGAAAGGTCTCTTAGAATGTACTGTAAAGGCTTTGTATTATAGTCCTTCGATCGCAGGTAGAACAACCAGCAAAGAGCAGGTTTTTTTGTTGGTTTGATTCCATCTTTCGTACCACAAAACCCTTCGGCCGAAAAACCTGTGCCGATGAGAGGCACCGTCAGGCAGGTCAGAGACCGACGTACCTCGGAATCCCGTAAGGATGAACCTCCCGGCCGACAGGGGTCTCTCGGCCGTGTCTTACAGGGGTACACCTTGATTTGCATATTGAGGTCGATCCGGCTCGTGGAAAGGATAGCACGGTGTCCTGTGTCGTTCCGCAAGGAGAAGACATCGTGAGAACGTCAGCGTACTGGTGATTCTAGCGTTTTTTTTGGTCCAGAGAGTGACTGGTTTGGTTGCGTCCATTCACGCAGCGAGAATTGTGCTTTCGATTTCGTTCGCACAGGATTTCCCGTGCGGGATGCGTTTCGAAGGATGCGTAAAAAAGTTATTTGCATGATGGTTAATTTTTTATCATGGCCTCATGATAGCTTTTGTGTTTGGCTGCCGAGTTCCATGAGAACTTGCGAGTTTTGCGCTGCATTCGTGGTTAGCTTGGGAGGATTTGGGATGAGTTTTTTTTATGATTCTTCGAATTCGTATACAAGATTATAGGCTATTGGATTTGTGTTCGTATTTTTTTGTACTATCATCAAATACATTGTCTTCAGATGTCTAGAGGGTCTAGAGAATCATCGACATTTAAGCGAGGAATAAACATTTTGAGAGGAATGAGTATTGAATGGAGGTCTCGCTGACTAAGAAATAGGACAACCTGCATAAATTTTAGAAAAACTGGATGGATTATTTTTTCATATTTGTGTGAAAATTATGACTATTTCAAACATAGTTTACATGGCACGAACCATCGACACTTAGGTTGCTGCGATACATATTGCCTATGGTTGCTATGATGGTTTTGGAGTAGCATGCTTTCCAGTGTTATTCACGACTGAGATGGAAGGTTTCTATAAAATCTTATAAATACAATTGGAAGTGAGACTTTGACGTGTTTTTTACACAGTTTTTGCTTCTAGAAAAAAACAGTATATCATACAAAAATTTGTTTGATGAATTAATATTACGTTTCAACATGAATCATATTAATTTCATTGTTCTATGAATGGTTTCGTTCAGAACATCATCACATTACACAACCCAACTTCGTAACTGGAATCGAATGTGGAAGAAAATTCAAATTTTAATTACATCCTTAATACATTCAGATAATTTAGAGATCTGTTTGAACAGAGGGCTGTTAAGGTAGGAGCATCTTCAAAAAAATCAAAAGCGAAATCATCTTCAAAATTCTCTCAGTCTCCCGAGCTAACCTCAAACGATATTGTCACACGCTTCACCTTAAAGCACACTCCTTTGTAGATAAACGCAGAAAAAATAGATATTTAGTGAAGCAACAAAAAAGCGTCTCTCTTCGGAACGCTCCAAAATCATATTCCCACAGCAGCTCATTACCATACGCCCCGCGTGAACGCGCTCACGTAAAACTGATTGCTATAATACAAAACACACATGAAACAAAAAAAAACCATCCCGACTTATGCTCAACATTAAACACTACAACAACGAAAAAAAAACAGTGTGTAAAACAAAAAAAAAATATCATCACATCTTCCCCGCTGGAAAGGGACTCTCACGCACATCACGCGGCGAAGATGCGCGTCCCTGCGCATGCAGATGATCATCGGCAGTGGCGGTGCCACGCCACGCTCAAGATGTTTACCGAGCGCCTTCCCGTACAGTACGCCGGTGTTCAAGGAGTTCGCCAAAAAAAAATGAAGCTCAATTTCGATCATCATTCTAACCCTTACTGCCCGGGTGCGAAGACCCAGTGCCCATACCCCGGGGTCAACAGCTCGGCAGCACGGATTTTCTCACCCCTTTGCGAGGGGTCCTTTTGCCCGAAAGCCGATGGCACACGAAGGCGTTCGGGGTCGCAGGATGGTACGGGAAATTTGAATAATCGTTCGCGGTAGACATTTTCGGTGTCCTGCAGGTTTTTTTGTTTCGCCATGGCTCTGTCTTATGCAGTCGCCTTTGGGCCGTGAATTACAGGGGAGCCGAGGTTGCTTCCGAGGTTACGAGCTAATCATTAAGGACACACGGAGATAATTTATGCACACGGAATTGGTTCGCCCGATTGGGTAGAGGTATTTTTTCCTGTTGTTTTTAAGTTTCTTCAGACGGACAGCTTTTTTTTCGCGTTACATTCTCGAATCTCACGGCTTCACGCTTCACTTTCGCCGCCGCACCGGAGAACGGGGAGAAATAGGTCCCGTTGGATGGGTTGCCGCACACCGCCCAGGACATTAGAATATGCACATGAGCGGGGATTGGGAGTTTCGTCGTCGTGTTTTTTGGGTTGGAAAAGGTGCATTTTTTATGCTGGGTGTCCTCTCCTTCGCCATCGAGGTGAGCAGCTGGCGAAAAGCGGCCGCGATGGGAACAGTTTAAGATAAACACACACACACACACACACACATAAAAAACGAAATAACTCCATGTGAAGACGCACATCCCCGGCAGCACGAAGACACCCAGTAGGCAGGAATATTTAAGTAGTTTTTTTTCCACCGCTTATCACCCGCTTAGTCGACAATCACAACGGTGGCCTTTGAGATATCTTCGGGCGAGCACAAAAAAGTGGCTCCCGATGATCCATTCATTTTTTGTCCGGCTTTCTGATGCTGTTGTGTGTTGAAATGTGTAGAATTTTCTCACACGCTGCAAAACGTGTTCGGTTTAGTAAATGGTTATCGGAACGCAAATTAGAGGCATTACGTCGGTGGCTTGTGGAATCGGTAGCATCGATTCCTGGGAAAGAAAGCAGGCGATGCTACCGAAAATAGTCCCGCGTAATTGCGCTAATGATAGAGAAAGAATTGCGTGCCGGTTTCGTGTTCCTGCCAGACTGAACGCGTTTAACGGAGCAACTGATGCGACGGAAAAGAAAGGATCCCGTTAGGAAAGATTTGGCTGCAGAGAAATATGTTTTTACTCATTCACGAAGTTTTTCTATCACATCGTTTAAAGATTTGAGTAGTTTCATAATTTATTCATGTGAATCATCTTCTCAATCACGTCCGATGATAGGTCAATATGAAACTGATAGGTTAATACCTCAACAGGATCACGGAACAGTTCAACAGTGAAACTTTTTACATTTTCGGAAATGTTGCTGAAGAATTTTGTTTTTTGTTATTGTTCAAGCTTTTCCAAATTAGATACAGCATTTTTCATCCTTTCTTGAACAGTTCCCAGAGATACACTCATTCTTGAAGTGGCTATTATGTGTAGTTCAAAGCTCGACCTGGAACAAGTCGACACAAATGCATCATTGTAAGCAATTGTAAGAATAGTCAATTGTCAAGAACAGCAATTGTAGAATAGCATTGTAAGAAATATAGTCTTTTTGATCAAGATTTATCAATGCACTTCGTTACTCAAATCTGTAGAGTTCTTTTGTCAAGATTATACAACAAATCTGTAAGTCGTTTCACCGGTTTTTTATCATTTATTACGTGTATTTTGGACATACTTTGATAAGATAAAACTTTGGACATATTTAATAAGTAACTTAAATAGCTTCTACGATTTACGTACATAATTTTTTATTATGATGAATATTTCATACCTAAAAATATTATCTGTACATTTCAGAACATTCAAAATGGAAGCAATCTTCCAGTGATAGCTGAATAAAAGATTTAAAAAACATTCATCATCACCAAGAGGGTGTACCGCTAATGGGCCACCATTTTATGCTCGTAACAGCTCGAAAGATGCTTCGAATTAGATGCCACCGTTCCCAGGACGTTAACGAAGTGAAAGTTTCGAGAAAAAAACACCATGCATAGGGACTGGAACAAATGAAACGCGGGGATCGGCCAAACAGAAAAAAGGAATCCTCACTCACACACACCGTCCGGGGTTGCGCGGAAAATCGCAATGCCGAGTTTCCACCCTTAATTACTTTTATTTTATCATTTTTAATTATTTTTGTCTTCTTCTGGCCAATCTGACACGAGCCCGTGGCGAGCGGGATGCGTTTCCGGCGGATAGCACAACACGAAGTGCTGGAAAGGGGGTGTCCGGGCCAATGCGTTCGTGCGTGGCCAAACCCGAGGGTGCACCGTCCCGCGTACAGGGGTGGGTTTTCCGGTTCGCGTGAAAGCGACCTCGAAGGGGTGGGAAAAACACCTCCACCGCAGAGCACCGAGTAACAATATGTAAAAGATTAAAAACATTACAAAAACAAATGACAAAAACTTTAACATAAGAAAAACGAAATAAAACAAGCGGCGCTTAAAGGGAAATATCGTGAAATTCAACAACATGAAACCTATCTTGATCAAATTTGAATCAGAAGCATGACAAAAAATGTCTTTACTAGGCAAATAAACATAACATAAGGCAAATAAACAATAAGTCCCGATTGTCCAGATGGGATTGCATAGCCATTAGTGAACTATTTATCGCTAAACCAAAAATCCTCCAAATATAATTCCCCTCTGAACACACAACGCTGCCCAATCTAAAATTGCCCGTGTCCCGTGTTCCTGCCGAAATGATTCGTTATGCGAGCGTACACAATTTGCATATGGCATAATTTCGGAACGCACTGGTACACGAGCAGCCACAAAAAAATGTGTGTCAACCCACCCGATTACGGTGGCCGGCCAGCTGACCAGCCGTTCCAGCTGAGGTTCCGCTTTCTACAATGCTAGCTGAGAAGTTCTTAAGAATAACGTTTTTTTCTTACATTTTTCTTCCAGAATTTTGTATCATAGGCTTTACAAAATGAATCCAAGAGAAAAAAAAGCAGGGGAAATGTAATGAAATATGAATGGTAAGCATTACACTCGTTTTTTATAATATTTCTGCATTTGCTTAGTTTTTCATTGTTTGCTGGGAAAGGTGTAATACCATATTTGAAGGGTTCAGTTTTTCCTGTTTTCAATGTATTTCTAAAATAATTATGTAAATATTCTCAACATCCATTATTTTTCCTTGATTACAAACTTTATGTCTGTACCTGTATATCTTCCATATATTAACGTGTGCTTTCATACATGTTAAAATAAATTTTAAGCAATTTGGGTTGAACCTTTATAATCTTAAAGTTACGTAGCTCAAATAGTTCAAAACAAAGTTGAAGAAATCAAGTTGAGCTTTCATAATAAACTAGCTTATAAATTTGATAGTATGAACTGTATTACTGTTTGTTATATACAATATAATCAACAATGAATACTCTAACGACAACACTATTTAAAACAATATATATTTTATCAATTCACTTTTTTTCACTAATAAAACGCAACTAAGAATAATTTTAATTAAAAAAACTGAAAGCCTTTGAAACGGCGGTGGTTGAAACATGTATAACAAATACATTCTAATGCATACATTTTAAAAGACATTGTAAAATAAACTATTCCAATGAAAGGTGTTGTTTTATAGGTGTGGAAATTTGATACACATTCCAAAGTAAATTATTCTAAAGAATGGTGTATTTTTTATTGTTTTCCCAATGCTTTGTGATTAATGAGTAGCTAACAATATGTAAAAGATTAAAAACATTACAAAAACAAATGACAAAAACTTTAACATAAGAAAAACGAAATAAAACAAGCGACGACCCTACCACGCGTATCTGGACGATTGAATGTACGATCACAAGAGCCAAGAAGAAGTTAGACAACACCTTATAAAAAAGCGCATACTCACATCGTGGTGGACTTCAAATCTTGTGAAGTACAAACAATCGAATATAGAGGAAAAAAACAAACGATCTAACTGCCACCGAGAACACCCTTTCCTTCTGATCCTCAGCTGCGACCAGCTGGACAAGTTTTTTTTGTGTGCGGCTCCTATTTTGGACTCGTTTAGCTGCCGCCTTTATTCATGCAGCAATCTCACTCCCGGGAGTCACAAGGCTCAGCCCGGTAAGTCCGTCCAGTGCGCCGGAGACGAGAAAGAAATTGAAAGAACAAGATGTTCCTGGAGGAGAAGAAAAAAAAACACATCTCCAAACCATACATATCACGGACAACCCTTTACAGCGCCGGGGTCGTTAAAAGCAAGAAACCGGCAAGAACCATTTATTTAGATTAAACTCTTTTTTTCCTTCCGCGGGTGAGTGCAGCTCACGTTCTGGTGAGGTTGTGTTCGAATCTTCCCCGATGGACCCAGGTCCGTTTCGTGTTTTGCCTATGCAATGGCAAGCAAATTACTTAACAAACTACACCGGGCCAGCGGGTTTCGTTGGTAAGATGTTTTTTTTCCCCCCTACAACCAGACCGAGCGCGGCCGCGAAAAAAGGGTTCAGACCTTTGGCCAGAAGGACCATAACAGCAGCAGCAACAACAAAAAAACGGACAGACACAGCTTTGCATTTGCTGCACAACAGCAAACGTTTTTGTGTGAGAGCAGAGGGCTTTGTGGAGATAGCAACTAGAGCCAAGGTGGAAGTACATTCAAGGCCAACTTGGACGATCTTGGAATGATGTTCGTTTTTTCGTTCGTTTTTTACTAACGACACCAAACAGGATCTCGATTGCGGCAAGCTGCGATGGACCGCAGGTATTCTGGAGCTCAATTCTTCTTATAAATGTTATTTGACCCAAATCTTCCCCCAAAAAAAGTCCCGATTTCATGCTAGCGATCGTTGCCTGTAGGGTGCGGCTGCTAGACGATGAAAAAGCATGTCTCGCATTGACATCAAAGCGATTCGAACGGTCGTACATCGATCGTTGCTATAGAAACGATCAAGTATAAGCAAACCTGCAAAAAAAAACGAAAAAAAGAATACCCAGCACGTTTTGTTTTACCGAAACTTTTTGAAGTGATTTTATAATTACCCCGTTTTCTATTGGAATTAAGATTAGCGACTTGCAGCCCTGACGACAACAACACCAAGCACAAAAAAACTGGCCCCTCCAAAGCCGTGCTACTTCAAAAGCCGAAACCATTTTGACGCACATTCCATGCCGCCTCAGCCCACTCGCGCGGCCACTTGAGGCAAAACCATAGCGGTTGCGTTTTTGAAGTTTCACAAACTTGCCGCAACACAACAAAGCACACCAAACAACAACAACAAAAAAGCACACACACACACACACACACACACCAAACAAACCAAAAATTTATTGCCATTCGATGTGTTTCGTTTTCTTCTTCACGGCACGGGATCACGGGCAACGCGTGCTACGCGTGCGGATTGCGGCGCGATCGGTCGTTTTTCATCTTTCGGTGATCGCG
>KZ067230.1:68845-82223 GCA_002091845.1 Anopheles cracens | reverse complement strand
GTAAGCTCGCAAGGAGTGTAAAACAGTCACACAGAAAAAAAACAGCTTGGAATGAATCGCAGAAAATACTGCTCTGGAGAAATTGCATTCCTGGTGTGCGTTCTCGGGCGTTCTCGTCTGGGTCAGATGCACTTAAGAAGCTGGCATCCGTTTAGCGTCGAAGCGCCCGGCGGACGGGACGGATGAAGACAGAGAGCGCTTGGGGTAAACAACGATAACAGCGAGAAGAAACTCCTAATGTCCCGTCGTCCCGGTAATGGATGGATGACAATAGTCCTTTTGCCTTCTCAACAAGGAGAGCAGTAAGTAATAGAACTCTTACTCCTACACTATAATATTACAAATTTACACTGCTAATATATCTCTACTCACTGATTCCGTTGTTGTTGCGTCCGAAGATCTTCCCCGGCGGGCTCAGGATCGGGCTCGGGTTGCAGGACGTTCCGACAACCCGCCAACCAACACGGTAGATATTTTAAATTAAAATCGATCAATCTACAAGTGCGAGATGAGCAACGACAAAAAAAAACAATCAAGATCTGCACGAGGATCGCTCCCTGTGCGCCGAATGCGCTGCGAATGCGCATCTTCCAGGTACGGGCGTTTTTTTCTCTCGCGCGATGTTGATGTTCTTCCAGTTTTTTTTTGTTGCATGAACCGTAGATCAAAACTCAAAACTCACCCCATTTGGGCCGTTTATTTTCGGTTCGACTACGAGGCTTCGATGGGTTTACGGCAAATGGATTGGGTGATTTGGGCGATTGGGGAGCGAAGAAAATTGGCCGAACGCGCGAAAAAAAGAGGGTCAAATCGGGGGAAGGACTTTTGTGTTCACGTTCTGTTGCCGGTCGGCGCCGCTCATTGTGGCGCTTTTGTTTTTAGTACACACTGCCACTGGCGAGTAACGGGCCTAATTTTGTATTTATTTTATTTCGCCATAAATGTTTGCCCCTGGAATGGAGATTCGGAGCGGGGGAAGAAGATACTTTCAAATTACTTTCTCGATTTTTTTTTACTGTGACTCCTTCAACAGAAGATTGGAAAAGAAAATGAAATATTTCGAAGACAAAAAGGAGATATCAACGAGAAAAAAACGGCCACAAAACTCGTGTTACCAGTCGTTTTATTTATTGTACATAATGTAACAATTTTGTAAAATTGTTTTCAATCACTGCAGTCGTACCGGGCATTGCTGTAAAACGCAATACGAGAGTTTTCTTTAATTTATTTTAGTTTCAGTGCTTTGTTCCGGCCTGAAAGTGGATGTTTTAACGCTTGCAACCTATTACTACCTGCAACTACTGTAAGTGTTTCCGATATGCAACGTATTCGTTCTCAGAGGTACCATGTGACCATGGCGGCCAATCGGAGTAGTAGTAGTGGGGGAAATAAATAAATATTCTTAAATATCGTGTACCGAGAGGAAGGTAATGTCCCATAACTAAAGAGCCATGCGTTACACGTGCTAACGCTTGCAATCAGTGCGGAGTTTTAAGTTGGGCGCAGAGTTCCCGAGTCCGCGCCGATGTCTTATCATTACCACAATTCACGAAAGTATTCTCACACATCATCGAATAACTAGGAAATGAGTTCTTGTATCGATAAATAATTTAAAAAAAATGTATACTTCATAGAACATTTTGAAATTTAAGAACCCTTACTGTATCTATAACGAGTGAAGCAAAAAACGACTTGGAATTTCATCGAAACATGGGAACAGACTGGGTTTTGTTTTAGTTCCTTATCTACTATAGGCTATATTTCTAAAAGCATTTATAACTTTTGTTCTCATGTTTATTTTCAATTCATTAGTAAAATTTACACCATATCAAAATTTGATTCGAATTTCGATTAGCTATGTTACACTTCTTTTTAACCTAAAATCTAACCATCGTGTCCAAATGATAATTAGTCTTTCGGTCCTGACCGGTTCCTATACCGCTTCCTAACTAATGCCTTCTAATTAAACTTTCTTTTTTCCTAGTTAGACAATCATCAAAGGTTTCCAGGCACTGTCGAACTGGAACATTCGAGCGGTTAGGCGTTAGGAGAATCATTTAAGTCTGATTTTTCAAACTCAACTGAGTAACAGCCACACAAAAAACACTGCTGTCGCTCGGTTTGTGAAAAAACACACAAAAATTGCTTACTAAATACATAATGTATTTGGCCCCGCAGAAATAATGCCCGATAAAACAGGCTTTCCGATTGCGCCCAAACACACACATACAAAAGAAGGACCGAACCGATGGTCCGATTAGACGACGTAAAAAAAAACACGAAAAAACCTCAAAAAATGATTGTAACAGAATCCAACCACAGAACAAGGACACGGCCTGCTCCGTCTGCGCGAGCGAGGATCGCGAGCGTGCATTCCATTGGTCCGATACCGAAGGCGTTGATAAATAACTGACCGACCGTTGCTCCTCCGGCCCCCAAGAAGCTCCCACGCCGGAAGAAGAGGGCCGGACAAAACCGGTCCGCAACGCCGAGAGTCGAGAAGGCCGAGTGCGCCGAGCAGGCGGTGGTGAAAAATAATTAAAAATGACGAACGACTTAGTAGGCGTCTTTGAAAGTGATAGTATGCTGCCATTGTTGCGTGTCTACGCATAGGGCAGAAGCGGCGCGTGTTTTTTGTCGCAGATCCAACAGCAGCTTGTGCCCCAGCCCGGCTACGGGCCCCCGGCACCGAACCCATACCCCGGACCGATCAGCAACAACATCTACGAGGTGCCCCCAACGCAACAGCCTCCGTACGCACAGTCGCCCGTGTACGAACCGCCCACAACGACGCCCCGGCCGCAGGTCTACTCGAAGTATGTGTGTGGCGTCAAGGGAACGAGCCGGGCGGCCAGGTCCATCCTCAGCCGGGAGGTGCTGCGGTTGGAGCAGGAGCAAAGTACACCCGCGCGCCAGGCACGCCACATCGACGTGGACAGTATCTACCGGTCGAAGAGCTCCGAGCGGCTGGTGCTCGGTAGCAGCATCGTGCCGATCCCGATCATCTACCACGACCACAACGACACCGTACCGGAGGACATTCTGCGCCACCCGAGCCTGAAGGAGAACGGAACGCTCGCCAAACACTGGTCGGGTCACCACCGGAAGGGTCGCGTAGTAGGCGGTGAGGATGGCGAGAATGGCGAGTGGTGCTGGCAGGTCGCACTGATCAACTCCCTCAATCAGTATCTGTGCGGGGCGGCCCTGATCGGCACGCAGTGGGTGCTTACCGCGGCGCATTGTGTGACGAAGTACGTGGAGTAGGAACGCTTGGAAGATTTAGGTCTAGACTTTGTGACGTACTAATCACCTGTTTGTTTCCCATTGCAGTATTGTCCGCTCGGGAGATGCCATATACGTTCGGGTGGGAGACTACGATCTGACACGCAAGTATGGAAGTCCGGGTGCGCAAACGTTGCGTGTCGCGACTACCTACATCCACCACAACCACAACAGTCAGACGCTCGATAACGATATCGCGCTGTTGAAGCTGCACGGCCAAGCGGAACTTCGAGACGGCGTGTGTTTGGTAAGAGAATACAGCCCGGTTCCTACTCGGTTCGGGAGTCCGTTTTTGGAATCGACTCAGGATCTAGGTTTGGAATCCGAACCCGATTGCGATTCTCAACCTATCTCCGGAACCAATTCCGTTCGGAACCCTATGGAACCCTATCACTACAACGAATCCAATGTGATGCCAGTTAGGACTAAGCGTATCTTTCCCCTTCCTCTTCAGGTGTGTCTACCGGCGCGGGGTGTTAGCCACGCGGCGGGCAAACGCTGCACCGTCACCGGCTACGGGTACATGGGCGAGGCGGGCCCGATTCCGCTGCGCGTGCGCGAAGCCGAGATCCCGATCGTCAGCGACGCCGAGTGCATACGGAAGGTGAACGCGGTGACGGAGAAGATCTTCATCCTGCCGGCGTCCAGCTTCTGCGCCGGTGGCGAGGAGGGCAACGATGCCTGCCAGGGCGACGGCGGCGGTCCGCTCGTGTGCCAGGACGACGGGTTCTTCGAGCTGGCCGGGCTGGTGTCGTGGGGCTTCGGGTGTGGCCGCGTCGACGTGCCGGGCGTGTACGTGAAGGTGTCCTCGTTCATCGGCTGGATCAACCAGATCATTAGCGTTAACAATCAGTAGTGTCAGGCAGTAGTTGCAAACCAAACGTCTCCTTCTCCCACTCCCACTCACCGTGCAGTGTGCATTCTGATAGATTTGTAAGTCGAGTCGGCTTTGGGGCTTTGCGATGGCAAACGCCGAACCATGCGTCTCTAGGGCGAACGGTTGGGGGCGAACTCCACGCGACAACAATCGATGCTAGTTGATAGAGAGAAGCTTAGCTGTAGTACATTACCTAGAATCAGGTAGGTTGGATGGTTTGTTCCGTTGGTGAGAATAGATTTCCAATAACTCCAGATATTTATTGTAAAAAAACACACACGTTCCACTGTGGTAATGATAAGACAGGTCGGTCAGTTATTTATCAACGCCTTCGGTATCGGACCAATGGAATGCACGCTCGCGATCCTCGCTCGCGCAGACGGAGCAGGCCGTGTCCTTGTTCTGTGGTTGGATTCTGTTACAATCATTTTTTGAGGTTTTTTCGTGTTTTTTTTTACGTCGTCTAATCGGACCATCGGTTCGGTCCTTCTTTTGTATGTGTGTGTTTGGGCGCAATCGGAAAGCCTGTTTTATCGGGCATTATTTCTGCGGGGCCAAATACATTATGTATTTAGTAAGCAATTTTTGTGTGTTTTTTCACAAACCGAGCGACAGCAGTGTTTTTTGTGTGGCTGCTACTCAGTTGAGTTTGAAAAATCAGACTTAAATGATTCTCCTAACGCCTAACCGCTCGAATGTTCCAGTTCGACAGTGCCTGGAAACCTTTGATGATTGTCTAACTAGGAAAAAAGAAAGTTTAATTAGAAGGCATTAGTTAGGAAGCGGTATAGGAACCGGTCAGGACCGAAAGACTAATTATCATTTGGACACGATGGTTAGATTTTAGGTTAAAAAGAAGTGTAACATAGCTAATCGAAAACCCGAATCAAATTTTGATATGGTGTAAATTTTACTAATCAATTGAAAATAAACATGAGAACAAAAGTTATAAATGCTTTTAGAAATATAGCCTATAGTAGATAAGGAACTAAAACAAAACCCAGTCTGTTCCCATGTTTCGATGAAATTCCAAGTCGTTTTTTGCTTCACTCGTTATAGATACAGTAAGGGTTCTTAAATTTCAAAATGTTCTATGAAGTATACATTTTTTTTAAATTATTTATCGATACAAGAACTCATTTCCTAGTTATTCGATGATGTGTGAGAATACTTTCGTGAATTGTATAGTGGTACCACAATCCCATCTGGATATATCCTATATATCCGATATAACTCATAATTTCTTACTATCTTCAACTTAATATTAATTGCATGGAAATTCAAGACTCATACGCTGATGAAACAAACGAGGAAATTAGATAAATGTTTCAAGTAATACTCCAAATTTGTATGAAGATTCTAATCGAATTGTCCTTTGCTGAGAACTTCGTCGGCCATCATCAGCTCAGACACGGTGTCTTCAAGTTATCACTCATTTTGATTCTTTACACACCTTTTATTCGCTATTAAAGCATAGAGTTTCGAGAACATGGATAGATACATGTATACAAACAGTATGATAAAAAAAGACCAACATTTGCCAATGCCTAATTTCATACAACAAAAAAGTATCCAAAAAGTTAACTTGAAAATCGCGACTGATCGGTTCACCTAAAGCTTCACTAAAAACTGATTGCTTCACATCGCATTTCTTGATTGGTTCAATATTCTGCAAGCATGCGCAACATAAAACCACCTCATGATCCAGACCGGATTCAAGGATCCTGGAGCTCCTTCTTCTTCGGCGCAGTTGGATTTTCGCTTTTTGCTTGCGACTGCCAGCCGGCGTTCATTTGTGGCTAGCCACCATTTCGCACCATTCGGACGATTCGGTGCGGAGGCCAACCCAACAGCCAAACCTGACCTAAGTTGATAGGTGGCCCGCTGACAGCATGTGGGTGCATGAAAAACGCGGGGTGCGCGATCGCGTAAATTCCGTGTGCATCGGTAATGTGAAAGCCCCAAATCAAACAAAAATGGTACGCACCGATGGACGAGCGATTTTTGGCAACGGCGATTCGGGCTCACCCGCAAGGCCATCGGGACCAGGCGCGATCCCATGGCGACAATACTGTACGGCACGAATGGTGGGATGCTGGTGGGGTGATGTGCATAAAAAACCAGAAGCCTAAATGCACATCGTACCACCGGCCACCGTCAGCGTCCTGGCCCGTCCTGGTGCCGTCCGCTGGATGGTCGCACTGGAATGTTCGACCCGAGACTCGACCGGAGCGAACCCCGTGGTCCGCCGGGTTTTGTGGCCGGATACTTTCGGGTAAATTTTATTATTTTAATCACGTGATCGCTCCCGTAGCACGGAGTGATTTGTTTTTGCTCACCCCGCGGCCCGTGTTTTTCAGCGTCTGCGCCGGCATCAATGCGCCTGCGTGGAATGCGATTTTCGTTGCGATCGAATGCGATTTCTGCGTCCTTTTAGCGAGGTCTGGAGTGGCGTTTTTCCGCCCTTTGGCGAACGCGTTTGCGTCGTAAGCGTATCTTTCCCCTTCCTCTTCAGGTGTGTCTACCGGCGCGGGGTGTTAGCCACGCGGCGGGCAAACGCTGCACCGTCACCGGCTACGGGTACATGGGCGAGGCGGGCCCGATTCCGCTGCGCGTGCGCGAAGCCGAAATCCCGATCGTCAGCGACGCCGAGTGCATACGGAAGGTGAACGCGGTGACGGAGAAGATCTTCATCCTGCCGGCGTCCAGCTTCTGCGCCGGTGGCGAGGAGGGCAACGATGCCTGCCAGGGCGACGGCGGCGGTCCGCTCGTGTGCCAGGACGACGGGTTCTTCGAGCTGGCCGGGCTGGTGTCGTGGGGCTTCGGGTGTGGCCGCGTCGACGTGCCGGGCGTATACGTGAAGGTGTCCTCGTTCATCGGCTGGATCAACCAGATCATTAGCGTTAACAATCAGTAGTGTCAGGCAGTAGTTGCAAACCAAACGTCTCCTTCTCCCACTCCCACTCACCGTGCAGTGTGCATTCTGATAGATTTGTAAGTCGAGTCGGCTTTGGGGCTTTGCGATGGCAAACGCCGAACCATGCGTCTCTAGGGCGAACGGTTGGGGGCGAACTCCACGCGACAACAATCGATGCTAGTTGATAGAGAGAAGCTTAGCTGTAGTACATTACCTAGAATCAGGTAGGTTGGATGGTTTGTTCCGTTGGTGAGAATAGATTTCCAATAACTCCAGATATTTATTGTAAAAAAACACACACGTTCCACTGTGGTAATGATAAGACACCGGCGCGGACTCGGGAACTCTGCGCCCAACTTAAAACTCCGCACTGATTGCAAGCGTTAGCACGTGTAACGCGTGGCTCTTTAGTTATGGGACATTACCTTCCTCTCGGTACACGATATTTAAGAATATTTATTTATTTCCCCCACTACTACTACTCCGATTGGCCGCCATGGTCACATGGTACCTCTGAGAACGAATACGTTGCATATCGGAAACACTTACAGTAGTTGCAGGTAGTAATAGGTTGCAAGCGTTAAAACATCCACTTTCAGGCCGGAACAAAGCACTGAAACTAAAATAAATTAAAGAAAACTCTCGTATTGCGTTTTACAGCAATGCCCGGTATGACTGCAGTGATTGAAAACAATTTTACAAAATTGTTACATTATGTACAATAAATAAAACGACTGGTAACACGAGTTTTGTGGCCGTTTTTTTCTCGTTGATATCTCCTTTTTGTCTTCGAAATATTTCATTTTCTTTTCCAATCTTCTGTTGAAGGAGTCACAGTAAAAAAAAATCGCGAAAGTAATTTGAAAGTATCTTCTTCCCCCGCTCCGAATCTCCATTCCAGGGGCAAACATTAATGGCGAAATAAAATAAATACAAAATTAGGCCCGTTACTCGCCAGTGGCAGTGTGTACTAAAAACAAAAGCGCCACAATGAGCGGCGCCGACCGGCAACAGAACGTGAACACAAAAGTCCTTCCCCCGATTTGACCCTCTTTTTTTCGCGCGTTCGGCCAATTTTCTTCGCTCCCCAATCGCCC
The DNA here is from genome assembly GCA_002091845.1 of Anopheles cracens. Classification (NCBI taxonomy): domain Eukaryota; kingdom Metazoa; phylum Arthropoda; class Insecta; order Diptera; family Culicidae; genus Anopheles; species Anopheles cracens. Next base: position 74,050 of record KZ067230.1, on the reverse strand, counting down.
AAATCACCCAATCCATTTGCCGTAAACCCATCGAAGCCTCGTAGTCGAACCGAAAATAAACGGCCCAAATGGGGTGAGTTTTGAGTTTTGATCTACGGTTCATGCAACAAAAAAAAACTGGAAGAACATCAACATCGCGCGAGAGAAAAAAACCCCACGAAACCAAAAATGCCATTCCAACCGAACGGAAGAAAGATTCCGCGAAAGAGGAGGAAGTCCCGCGCCGATAGAAGTCCCACACTCCCCCCGGGTTGCTCATCCTAGCGAGGGAAAAACTCGGAAAAAGGGTACGGCGGAAACATTTCTTATCATTTCTTCTGGCGTTTCCTGTGTGCGAGAACAGGGGGGAGAAGCAAAAAAACACGCGCCGCTTCTGCCCTATGCGTAGACACGCAACAATGGCAGCATACTATCACTTTCAAAGACGCCTACTAAGTCGTTCGTCATTTTTAATTATTTTTCACCACCGCCTGCTCGGCGCACTCGGCCTTCTCGACTCTCGGCGTTGCGGACCGGTTTTGTCCGGCCCTCTTCTTCCGGCGTGGGAGCTTCTTGGGGGCCGGAGGAGCAACGGTCGGTCAGTTATTTATCAACGCCTTCGGTATCGGACCAATGGAATGCACGCTCGCGATCCTCGCTCGCGCAGACGGAGCAGGCCGTGTCCTTGTTCTGTGGTTGGATTCTGTTACAATCATTTTTTGAGGTTTTTTCGTGTTTTTTTTTTACGTCGTCTAATCGGACCATCGGTTCGGTCCTTCTTTTGTATGTGTGTGTTTGGGCGCAATCGGAAAGCCTGTTTTATCGGGCATTATTTCTGCGGGGCCAAATACATTATGTATTTAGTAAGCAATTTTTGTGTGTTTTTTCACAAACCGAGCGACAGCAGTGTTTTTTGTGTGGCTGCTACTCAGTTGAGTTTGAAAAATCAGACTTAAATGATTCTCCTAACGCCTAACCGCTCGAATGTTCCAGTTCGACAGTGCCTGGAAACCTTTGATGATTGTCTAACTAGGAAAAAAGAAAGTTTAATTAGAAGGCATTAGTTAGGAAGCGGTATAGGAACCGGTCAGGACCGAAAGACTAATTATCATTTGGACACGATGGTTAGATTTTAGGTTAAAAAGAAGTGTAACATAGCTAATCGAAATTCGAATCAAATTTTGATATGGTGTAAATTTTACTAATGAATTGAAAATAAACATGAGAACAAAAGTTATAAATGCTTTTAGAAATATAGCCTATAGTAGATAAGGAACTAAAACAAAACCCAGTCTGTTCCCATGTTTCGATGAAATTCCAAGTCGTTTTTTGCTTCACTCGTTATAGATACAGTAAGGGTTCTTAAATTTCAAAATGTTCTATGAAGTATACATTTTTTTTAAATTATTTATCGATACAAGAACTCATTTCCTAGTTATTCGATGATGTGTGAGAATACTTTCGTGAATTGTATAGTGGTACCACAATCCCATCTGGATATATCCTATATATCCGATATAACTCATAATTTCTTACTATCTTCAACTGAATATTAATTGCATGGACATTTGAGACGCATAGGCTGATGAAACAAACGAGGAAATTAGATAAATGTTTCAAGTAATACTCCAAATTTGTATGAAGATTCTAATCGAATTGATTGTCCTTTGCTGACAACTTCGTCGGCCATCATCAGCCCAGACACGGTGTCTTCAAGTTATCACTCATTTTGATTCTTTACACACCTTTTATTCGCTATTAAAGCATAGAGTTTCGAGAACATGGATAGATACATGTATACAAACAGTCTGTATGATAAAAAAAGACCAACATTTGCCAATGCCTAATTTCATACAACAAAAAAGTATCCAAAAAGTTAACTTGAAGATCGCGACTGATCGGTTCAACTAAAGCTTCACTAAAAACTGATCACATTTCTTGATTGGTTCAATATTCTGCAAGCATGCGCAACATAAAACCACCTCATGATCCAGACCGGATTCAAGGATCCTGGAGCTCCTTCTTCTTCGGCGCAGTTGGATTTTCGCTTTTTGCTTGCGACTGCCAGCCGGCGTTCATTTGTGGCTAGCCACCATTTCGCACCATTCGGACGATTCGGTGCGGAGGCCAACCCAACAGCCAAACCTGACCTAAGTTGATAGGTGGCCCGCTGACAGCATGTGGGTGCATGAAAAACGCGGGGTGCGCGATCGCGTAAATTCCGTGTGCATCGGTAATGTGAAAGCCCTGAATCAAACAAAAATGGTACGCACCGATGGACGAGCGATTTTTGGCAACGGCGGTTCTGGCTCACCCGCAAGGCCATCGGGACCAGGCGCGATCCCATGGCGACAATACTGTACGGCACAAATGGTGGGATGCTGGTGGGGTGATGTGCATAAAAAACCAGAAGCCCAAATGCACATCGTACCACCGGCCACCGTCAGCGTCCTGGCCCGTCCTGGTGCCGTCCGCTGGATGGTCGCACTGGAATGTTCGACCCGAGACTCGACCGGAGCGAACCCCGTGGTCCGCCGGGTTTTGTGGCCGGATACTTTCGGGTAAATTTTATTATTTTAATCACGTGATCGCTCCCGTAGCACGGAGTGATTTGTTTTTGCTCACCCCGCGGCCCGTGTTTTTCAGCGTCTGCGCCGGCATCAATGCGCCTGCGTGGAATGCGATTTTCGTTGCGATCGAATGCGATTTCTGCGTCCTTTTAGCAAGGTCTGGAGTGGCGTTTTTCCGCCCTTTGGCGAACGCGTTTGCGTCGTGCATGTGCTGCCGGCTGCCGAGGAACGCACGCTGCTTTTTTTATTGTTATTCCCGCCCGTACCTGGAAGATGCGCATTCGCAGCGCATTCGGCGCACAGGGAGCGATCCTCGTGCAGATCTTGATTGTTTTTTTTTGTCGTTGCTCATCTCGCACTTGTAGATTGATCGATTTTAATTTAAAATATCTACCGTGTTGGTTGGCGGGTTGTGAGTTGTGTCATCGGAAAGATTTATGGGATCGCTGGGCCGCATCAGTTGTAGAACGATGCTGACCACGCTCAGTGATCATCACGCTTGCGGAGCAAATTGAGCAATGATTTCGAACGGGGCAATATTGATCGAACTTCACACGGCCTTTCCAGCAGCAGACGCAGGACGTTAATGGCTGACAGTTTGGGTTATGCGAGGGCTCGTGAATTATAAGTTGTGATGGAAACAGTATTTTTGTGCCCATAGCCTGAAGAAAGCTTTTTTCAATGTTCTGTAAAGAGGAGTTTAAGGTTTGGCTTAGATATTTTTTTTGTACAAGCATTAAACTTAGGTTAAAAGTATTGTGAGAACTTAGATCATTAAAAAAATGCGTATTCGTTACAGTAGTTTTGACGTTTTGACGTAATTACACAGAAGCACACGTACATGTTCGCAACCGACACGGGAACGCATGTCGATCTCTGGCACTGGACGAGCCACAGAAGTGCCCAAGAAACAAGAAGTTCCAATGATGATGACGATGATGGTGACGAAACAGGATCAACAGCGTGAATCGGACAGAGAAGGAATGCGTGCTGGAACAGAGAGAGAACAACCACCGCAGAACGAAGCGAACGAACCGGGAGAATCCCGAAAGCTGATCGGGTTTTTCTCGACCTCGCCGTGGCCAACCGGGAACCGGGCGCACACAGGGGAGAAGCACAAGCAACAGCAAAAAAAGCTCACCAAACAAAAAGGACCACGTTTCCTTGCACAACGTGCGCTCAGCAGTGGCAGCAGAAGAAGCAAGAAAATATTTTTTTACAAACCACAATATAACATACAAAACTACATTTTCACTTTAAGGACGTTCAAGTTCACTTTCATTACATCTTTAGGTTTAGGTTTCATGGATGACCTTCAAAACGCTCTGTACCCGTGCTTCAAGAACGTTAAGCAAGCCTGCCCTAGCAGTTTGCGCGCCAAAGCATCCAACCGTCACCCGGTCACGTGGTGCCATGTACATTTCCCGGGCACATCCCGGCAGGATCATCTCGAGCGCGAGAAGATAAAGAACCAACGTAAAAAAACGTGAAACAGATATGGAAATGATGCTGAGCCTCACACCGACCGTTTCGGGCGTTAGTGTAAACTACATCTTCTGCAAAACGAACAGAAAAAAAACCTCCCGAACCAAACCAGGCGGGAGAAACATATTCGCCCAAGGATCAAAACCCCCCGAAGACGACGCAGCTCACGCACGCAGCGCAAGAGTGCGTGTGCGTGAGTTTTGCGTCCAAGAAATAGCTCAAAAACTGTAAAAGGGCGGAGCAATCGAGGTGAACGCGTTTATTTTTTCCAATGTTTTTGGGCTGCTTATCAATTTCTTCGCCAAACCGTTCACCCTTTGGCGCGCGGTTCTCGCTTAACCCTTCGGGAAGTTTCACAAGCCGAAAATTGCTCGATCACAGCGTTTCGGTTCTCCCGAGTCCCGAATTACACCGCTCCATGATGATGACGGTGATGATGATGACAGTCGGTCTCGTTTTGGCCGTCGCAATTTCCATCTCGTTTTGCCGCGATCATGAACCGACTCGGGAGGGGGTTTGTCCATGTTGTTTTTTTCTTCTCTCGCCTCTATTTTGGTTCCTGCTCATCTTGGTAACTCTCGCCCGGTACGAATTTTCCTTACGCGAACCCTTGCGCCCGGTACCTTGGGATAGGGGATGGCCGCGCGTTTTCGGTATCGTTCTCTGCCGTACTGCCTTCAACCCTTTTTTAAGAGAGAGGTGAAAAAACACACAGAAGCACACGTACATGTTCGCAACCGACACGGGAACGCATGTCGATCTCTGGCACTGGACGAGCCACAGAAGTGCCCAAGAAACAAGAAGTTCCAATGATGATGACGATGATGGTGACGAAACAGGATCAACAGCGTGAATCGGACAGAGAAGGAATGCGTGCTGGAACAGAAAGAGAACAACCACCGCAGAACGAAGCGAACGAACCGGGAGAATCCCGAAAGCTGATCGGGTTTTTCTCGACCTCGCCGTGGCCAACCGGGAACCGGGCGCACACAGGGGAGAAGCACAAGCAACAGCAAAAAAAAAAGCTCACCAAACAAAAAGGACCACGTTTCCTTGCACAACGTGCGCTCAGCAGTGGCAGCAGAAGAAGCAAGAAAAAAACGCACACACACACACACGCCCGATCCAAATCGAAGACGTAAAGCGCCCGAAACGGTCAGATGGTCCTGGC